>APFE030134250.1:0-17359 GCA_000404065.3 Pinus taeda
TATATATTTTCCACAACTGCACCCTTTTTTCTTTCTTCTAGAAGGGTTCTATCTAGTAGCAAAAATTTAAAGGATGAATTTTTTTTTCTAAAGGTTGTAAACCTTGTCTAACATTAGTAGTCCCTAATATGCATAATGTAAAATGTTTAATGATATTTTCGTAAAAAGATTGAGAGTTCTAATGATTTTTAAGTTAAAATAATTTTGAGGTATAAACATTGAGAAAATAAATCTAAAAAAAATGTCAAAATTGACAACTATTTTTACGTCGTAAGGCGTTTCCCTCTGAAATCAACTTTCCTCATTGCCTACCTGTCATTTTGTGGACCATACGATTAGATGTTAGACGATTAAACAAATTTCAACCGTTAGATCAATAGCAAGGGGAAGAGACACGGGGAATGGAAGAGACACGGGGAATGGAAACGGTAGAGGCATTTTATGTTAACGGCGAATTTCTGATGAAATTTTCCAATGAATCCTCTCGATGGCCTCCCAACTTTCGGATTTAATGGTGTGGGATCTCGCTTACTGGTGTGGTGGTTCGATTCTACCTCTCTTTGGTTCCTCCCATGGTGAAGAAGCTGGTTGGGGTTTTGAATTTTCCGCCGGAAATGTAAGAAAATGCAGGTGTAATGCAGTAGAAGACGGAGGTGCGGAAGAGGAATTCATGTCGAAAAAATGGATGAGAATTAATAGATAATAAAAGATTTTGATTTGTTTATTTCCACGGGTGAAGGCATGATTTGCTTTTGTTTTTTTTGTTTTTTTTGACTCATTTCAGTACACAGCTTAAAATCATTCATTTTCAATACGGCTTTTCACAAACTTATGTATCTAAAAATCGTTTCTTTCTACGGCATTTTTGACGATCTGAGTTCTAAATTTGCTACTTAAAGGGGCAGTCTTTTTCCTATGATTTAACATTTGAAAATTGTTTAGCTGATCTACATTTTTTCTCATACAGCTAAACAAGAGAATTTCTGACTACAACTTTAGATATGGCAAACAACTTCAGGTGGGTTCCAATTGTCAGTCTCATATTCATTCAGCTCTCAATGCTGTCTGGCCATTGTAAGAGTTTGATGCCAATCGGTCGAAAAGGTAATTTTTTCCACATCGATATTGGGGAATATAGATACATAATTCAGTGCAAAATTTTTACATTATATGTAGTCGTCTGATAAATTTGCATCCACAAATTTCTAAATATTGAACACATTGAGCTATGAAAACAGGAATCGGAGAGCAGGAATTGCCAGGTCAAAAACATTACCGAGGAAGAATAGATGGAGATTTCTTTAAATACTCGAATCAAAACAAAACTCCACATGTGGTATTTTTTGAACACAATGAACGAATTATTATGATTTCGATTCTCAGTTCTTAACTCGTAGACAAATTATTACTAACACTTCACAATTAGAACGCAGATTTATAGCAGTTACCACCGTCGTGCTGTGGAGCAAGTGATTGTAGATGAAACCGAAAGAGAAAAGGAATGATCGAGAATGTCGTCTAGCGGAAGATATGATGAGCGCCTGTTCGAATCCGAACGCACGATTCCTGGTGGCCCATATGGTCAACACCACATGAGTAATGGATTGTAAAAAAAGCTCCAACAGTATTATTATGGTTAGCAGGGTCGACAGACAGGTGGAACCAGCTTGTGACTTTTCAGTTAGATGAGTTAGATTCCTCAATAAAGTAGTAAACGAGTAAACGGATAGTAGATCAATACACCCAACCCCCTTTAAAGAAAGCTAATTAGCTAAGAAAAAAATCGATACATGCGTCGGGCTCGCTAAATATATTCAGGATGTTTTACGCTGTTTTTAGCTATAAGAAACGATTTTGATATATTCCTATTCCTGTGTTCAACTCGTTTTCTAGTTTCTATCAATGGCGTACTATGAATTTTAAAAATGCAGTGACAGTATGCTTTTTCTTAACACCAATGTGTTGTCTACAAAATAAAAATGCATTATGCTTTTTCAGTGCGTTTGTTTAGAATATAAGAATGTTTGCAGAACCACTGTTTTCGCAATTTAACTTCAAAAGGAATTTTTTTTTTTTAAATTCAGTGAGAATCCACATTTTAATTTTCAAACGATTTTTTTGAGAATTTTTTTAAGGAATTTGATTTTGGATAAAGTTTAAATAATTTTTTAATAAATAAAATAGATTTAGTACTATCAAAAATCTCTAAAATACCTCAAATCTAAATTTAACATATATGAAATCAACTTCCCTCATTGCCTTCCTCTGTCTTTGTTTTGTTTTTGTTTGTGTTCGTGTGTTCTGGAAGCGCTTCCAATGTGTTGTGTTCTCCCGTTACATGTGTGTTGTCATGTTATATGTGTTTTTGTTTGTGTTTGTGTGTTCTGGAAGCGCTTCCAATGTGTTGTGTTGTCTCGTTACATGTGTGTTGTCATGTTATATGTGTTATTCTGGTGTTTGTGTGTTCATGTGCTTTAGAAGCGCTTTCAATGTGTTGTGTTGTCTAGTCGTTTCTCTTTTCTCTGTTTCATGTTATAGGTTGAAAGTTGTTGAGGACGGAGGGTGAATGGATTTGGAAACTGTGAAAAAAACGGAGCATCCGGATTTGAATCACCTCACACTTTCTCTGTTTCATGTTATAGGTTGAAAGTTGTTGAGGATGGAGGGTGAATGGATTTTGAATCAACTCACACTTTCTCTGTTTCATGTTATAGGTTGAAAGTTTTTGAGGACGGAGGGTGAATGGATTTGGAAACTGTGAAAAAAACGGAGTATCCGGATTTGAATCAACTCACACGTTGGATATGAAGTCCCTGAGGTATTTGCTTTTTTCTTGGCCCTCTTTACAAGAGTTTTTTTTTCTCTCCTTGAAAATTAGATATTATTATATCATTGCTCTCCTTTTTGTTTATTAGATGAATCTTTTTATTTTTAATTAAATGTTATTATTATATCGGGAGATATTGATTTTTACGTTGTTGATTTTTAAGAAATGGCATTGCTCACTCAACGATTAGAGCCTGCAAACTCATCTATGTTATCAGTGATAAACGTTGGAGTTCGGCATTTGATTGATTCGGGAAAAAAAAGGCCAAATTATCGTTACAAAGAGTCGAGGAACAGCCAAAGTGGTTGCAGGGTGAGCGTAGCAGGCAAGTAAAATATTGGATGTGAGGCAAGTGTCTCGATTGTTGAGAATATAATGCCTTTGTGGGTGCAATGTGGATTTGGGGATGGATCATGTAAAATTAGGTTTTCCCTCATCCATGACCTTGCCCTGCCATGGAGTATTGGCATTAGTTTTTGGTATCAGAGTGTGGATTATAGATATGTGAGGAATGATTTCTTGTAAATCTATGTGTATTTTTTACTTGTTGAAAAGCATCAAGTCGTTGTGTGACATAGTTGAAATCGGCTGAGAATTTTCTGTACTACCCATGGGAAATTGCAGCCATTGAATGTTGTTGGAGGAACATATTGCTATTGGAGGAGACATTGTTTACTGTGAATAGAACAAAGTTTCTGTGGAATGGATGGCAAGAATAAATCTACATTAAATTAACTAGTAGAGAATGGAGATCTGGTTCGAAGCTGGAAAAGGATAACCTCACAAATTTTCATTGACGAGAACTTAAAACAGAGACATTGATTCAACAATATATCTTCACAGTTTTTGATAGAGGTATGTTCGGTGTCCTTGTGTTATCTAATATTAAGGTTGTTTTTAGAGATTAGGCGTTCACCTTAGGCTTTCAGATATTAGGCCTTCACCTGTGTAAGGGGCATTTAGTAACATGAAAAGAACTAAAAGAGTGTTCTTGTGTTATCTAATATTAAGGTTGTTTTTAGAGATTAGGATTTCACCTTAGTCTTTCAGAGATTAGGCCTTCACCTGTGTAAGGGGCATTTAGGAACATGAAAAGAACTAAAATAATTTTTCTCTGTTGTTTTAATTTTCAGTTGCAGATATGCCATCTCTTCATGGATTTTGTGATTGATGGTATCAGGTTATAGATAGTTTGTGTGCTATGGTGGATATATGTTTTCACAGTTGCATTCTCCTCTTTAGATTGTTGGATGAATTTGCTATTGCATATGTTACGGATTGAATCTTCTTGTTTTGGGATTTTTGACGAGTTTTTAATATTTATCTCATGTGTAATGAGTTTTGAACCCTAACACCCAACTTAATATAATACAGTAACCTATTTTAGCATGGCCCCCAACTCAGCATTAACACAATACAGTAATTCATTTTAACATGGATCCCCAACTCTGTATTAATAGGGGTAACGTCGGGGTTCCAAGTTTGCATCAACATGATACAGTAACCCACTATAAAATGGGAAGGGTTTGAAATTTGATCACTTGCCTTCATATATATATGGCTTAAGCTGAATGATATATTTTTTGTTGTATATTAAGCACAAAACATGTTCTCACCCCAGTTTGGGCATAAGAAAAGACAGTTTTAAACCCTCTAGATATGAGCAGGCCCTGAAGTTTGGCAGGATCAAGGGTCCCAACTAGATAGATATGAGAGATTGTGTAATTTGTTCCCTTATAAAATATTTTTAGAAAATGTAAACGTGATACCTTTCATTTTTAGTTGTAAAATTTGTAGATTCCTGATATTTAGTTATGTGAGACATGATTATACACAGCTTACAATAGATATTGAAAAGTAGTTGTGTTTTCTCCCCATGCAAATTTAGTTGCATTTTCTCCCATGCAAATTTTTAATTTTTTTCATGTTCTGTATTAATTATTTTTCAATTCTGGTTCAAAATGAAAATTACAAGGGAAAATGTGTTCCAGCATGAAATTTTACTTATTTTCTTGAAGGATTTGACGTATAACCTTGAGTGGTTTTTTCCCACTGATATTTGCTTGGACATATTTTTTTGATTCATTGCCATATTTCTGACTGTTGATTAAACCATTTAATATTGCAATTTCTGATATCTTTGTTTCATAGAAATCTTTAATCTTGTGGCTCGGGAGTAGCTATAGTTTTCATTGATTTTAATTCATTGCCATATTTCTGACTGTTTGAATGAACCATTTACTATTGCAATTTCTGATATCTTTGTTTCATAGAAATGTTTAATCTTGTGGGTCAGGAGTAGTTGTAGTTTTCATTGATTTAAACATTGAAAGCATAGTTCTGTAGTGCTTTTATAATATTCCATTTGGTAAGGGTTAGTTTAATCCAGTCAAATCTTTTATGTTTTGGTGTTTTTTTGTTATATTTTTTTGTTTAATTTGTTGAAATTTAATAAGAAAGAGTTAGAATCAGAAGTTTGAGTTGTAAAATTTACATAATCTAAATCTGCATAATCCAGATGTGTGAGTAGAAGGAATTTTCATAGTACTAATCTATTTATCTATTCAAAAAATATTTTAAATAATACAAAATCATAATCTTACCGAAAATTATAACCCCAAATAAAAAAATCCAAAACACAAAATAATTGAATTGCACTTAATTAAAATGAGCATTAATGATCAAATGACTCACATCAGCAATGCCAAAACACCAAAAGAAAAATGGGGCACACTTGTGTGAAAATAAAGCTATAATTGTGAGATTTGTCTGAGGGAACTTCACCAAATAAAGAGGAGGCTCCTAATATGTAGCCAAACACAAAAATCAATTGAAATTCAAGTTATTTAACATTTATGAATATCAAGCTTTCATCCTAAGATATAGCTGAGTAAGTTTTCACAAATAAAGATGAAAACATAAGATATGGCCAACAACATCAATCACTTCAAAAAATTGTTAGAGATGCTAGCACCTGTTGAGGCACCAATTCAAAATGTACATGCAATCATCGCCTTGCTTGCATTACTAGCCTAATCTTATGACAGTATGGTCACTTCATTTGACATAGATCCCAAATCGCCATAATAATGCAAGAGAAGACATGAAAGAAATATTCAAGGTTGATAACAAAAAACACAGTTTTCTTTCAACAAGTAGGAACAAGAAGTTCGAGAAAAAGGTTGTTGATCTGACACGAAAATGAGATTCACTTGCAATTATATTTTTTGTTGCTAAAATAGCCAGGTATAATTCATTTATTGCAGAAAGAAATGGCACCACACCAAAGGAGCATTGGAAAATGTTTTCAGTTGAAAAGGAGGATAAAGCAAATGTGGCAACATACTTCAGGTAGTCTGAGCCTACCACTTACATCAATGCTCCACCGGTTGGTGCCCTTGCATTTTTCCGTGGTCATCCTTCCTAGAAAGCATGTGAAAATTAATGTGCACCAAATTCCTCTCAGAGAATTGAATATATTTGTACTCAAAATCTCACCCCAATGAAAAGCCCAAATAAACTATGCACCTGGCAAAGTGCACAGGCAGGCACAGTGGATGTAGGGAGCTTGCAATGGCGGTGGTTTAGGATTATTTGATTTTCATGGCCTCCATGGCTATGTGGGTAGTACACAGTCAAGCACACTAGATGCAGGCACTTGAGTTTGCAATTGTAATGGCGGTGGTTTATTGTATTTTTTTCAACTAAAGAAATTGTGTTTGGAGCAGTTTCCAGATATATATCATTTTTCTTGAGATTGGACCGTGTTTGGAGCAATTTTCAGAGATATATAATTTTGTTTGGGATTAGACCTCCCTACTTAACTATTAACCATTAAACCACGTCCTAAAACCTATTGAAGATGTCTGAATGGCTAAGTGGTTCGTTATAAATCTGGTAATTGATTACGATGCAATGGGAAAACACCTTCAGCGTCGCTCGAACCTGCGCCCAAATGGAGACCTTGAATGTATCTGTTTCGCTAGATGCTGGGAGCTGCCAATGCATACAATTTATAGCAGCACGGGGTGGGATTCATATGCATGGGCCTTCCGGGTGCCCGCCAAAATGGTGGATGTCATTGTTCACAGAGTATAATTTACCTTACGCCTAGGGCACAGCCTGCTGGGATTCATCACCGCGAGCAAACCTACGAGGCGAGCAAGCACTGTGAACAGGAGAAATGAATGCTCGAGAGGACCTGTTCCGGTTGTGCGAATGGAGCAAATGAATGTTTGGCGCGAGGGATCGTTTGAAATTGCGCGGGTGTTGGTTGCCAGCACAGCGGGTGCCAGATCGGAGGTGGTGGGGAAAAGAAGTGTTAATTAGTGTTATATGTTATCTATTTCTTTACATAGTGTTATATGTAATATTGATTGCTTTACATAGTGTTATATCTTATCTATTGCCTTACGGCGTTTTCTTTGCAACGTCTGGTGCAAATGCTAGTTATCTTTTATTTTGAAAAACCATTGAATATTAACCCACTCTAAATATTACCCCAAAAAAATTTATCTACTACGTGGAAAATTATCGGGCTTATTCACATTGGAAAATTATTTATTCTACCAAGAGCTCATACACTATCCGTGAATATTATCTCATTTTTCACTCTACTTAGTCATGCTAAACAAAAACAAAATGGTATATGAAAGTCAAACAATATTTTCAATAAAGAAATCCAAGAAACTAAGAGATAAATTTTCCTTCTCTATCCCTATAACCACAAATAAACTTTGGTTCCAATACCATGTTTGAAGGTAAATAAAAAAAAAAATGCTTGACAATCTACAAAATTCCAGAAGATATGAGGTTCGTGGAAACTAATTCACATATATTTTACTAAAAAATCCTTCTCCTCGAGGCTATTTCAAACACAATGAAAATTAAAATTGGTACCATGGATTAATGCATACTAAGATATTCGTTTTTATTAGGTTTGACTTTTCCATCATGCATAGCCAAAGTGGTAAATCTATAACCATTTCATGTATCACAATTTTTTTGTGAAAACTAATTTTGAAATATTTTACCAAAAAATCGATTCTTCGTACTATTTCAAACAACTAAAAATGAAAAAAAAGTACCATAGGATAATACATACTAAGGTGGATTTTTTTATTACTTGTTTCTTGTTTTGAATTTACCATCAAGCATAACTGAATGGTTAAAGATGTAATCATTTATTTTATTTAAAAAAAAATATATTATGTTCATGTTTTGAAGAAAGGGCATAGCACTTGTAAGGAAAACAACTCAAAATTAAAAATAACCTAAGAAAAAAAAGAAATGATACCACCTAAGATGAATTCTAAGAACTAATTGTTAAGACAACACAAATACCTTGTAATTAAAAGTAGTTGTGACAAATTAAAATAGATTCTCTTCAACTCGCTTCCAAATTGGATGGTGAAATGATTGAAGAAAAAATGAAAAGGATATACCAATTATGATAGTCTTGTTTTCACAGAATGAGATAACATTTTATCATTATGCTTCAATGCAACACATTAACTATTGAACATGACAACATAATACAATTCCACAAGAATGATTCCAAGTTGCCATGGAAGGGAAATATGTATTCATGGAATAGAAATTTTTGCTACAAGCAATCAACCATCAAAGATAAAAGTTGAACTAGCTTATAACATTATCTAAGAACTTGTGTAAAATTATTGGACATTATACTCTATCTACATAGTAAAAGGTTTTAAATTATTTGTCATTTATCATGCGTAAGTCTTGTACAGTATCAACCTAATAGCATTGTATGCAACTCTATTTGTTACCATGATTTTCTATAGGTGAAATCATTAATTACTGAAAGATGTTTCCTTAGGCTAAGAATGGAAATTTTTGTTTATTTTAGTTCAAAATTGCAAAAACCAACTAGCACTTTGAATAAATGAATCCCCTAAAAATAGGGAAAACACTAACAAACAAGATATTTTCACCACGATCCAGCATGTTGATGCATACATAGGACTTGCCATTACCAAAATCATATCTTGTCCACCATATATACCGAAACAAACAATCTCCCTATAACCAACCCACTTGTTTCCTTAACATCAACTCCTAGAGCCTTATCATAGCAGTTTTCATGAATGTTAAATACATAAATGCAATCAAGCTAAATCAATTGGATTTTAACTTAAGGACTTATAATGTTGACCATGAAATACGTACTTTGAGAAAACGATTAAGCACACACTTGAGATCAAATCAAAATGTTTGTAGGGAAAGAAATCACAAATTTCAAGAAGCCATATGAAATTGGGACATTGAGAATAGTAGCCATGCAAAAGAGGGAAAGAATTGAAATCTTAGATATTAAAAATGTGTTCAAGTCTTCTTTAGTGTGCAAATATTGTTAGGAAATAAAGCAAAAGAATGTGTTTTTCATTGGGTTAACTAAAAAAATGGAAGAGTAATTATACTTGAGAACTGTGAATACTAAATAGTAATTGATAGAAACTATATAGACTTGTAGTTGACAGAATTTGATTAAAATATTTTCCAACCATCCTAGTGCCTCCTATTACATTAAATCTACATTAGGGTTCATAAAAAATATTCAATTACATTTATAAAACAACTTAGGAAGTTTCTTTCCTAGATAACTAAAATTGGCAACAATGTTATTTCAATAATAGATAGAAAATGTTTATGGAAGACACAAAGCGGCAAAAAGTCTCCAAGTAGTTACAACAACTAGATAACTTCATATGATGAGTATATAGGTGGAGATAAAATCAAAGCACAATAACTGATTCACGTGAGAAAATTTTGGTAGTTATACCTTATTGACTTTTTAAAATAAGTATAAAACAAAAATGGAAAGAATATGAACCAACTTCTATATCACATGAAATAATAATATGAGTATCATTCTCTAGAAGATCTTTGCTTCTACTATTTGTGACAATGGTTCCAACCTCATTAAATGTACTTTTTACACCATTGTTAAGGCTAATAATCTTGCCATTACTTATAGGAGTTGCCCATACTTGTCAAGAAAGTACTTCTCTGGAACATCTTTTCTTCCACTATTTGTGACAATGGTGCCAACCTCATTAAATGTAGTTTTTACACCATTGTTAAGGCCAATAATCTTCCCTCCGTTATAGGAGTTTCCCTTGCTTATCAAGAGAGATCAACCTGTATGGTTATGGAGAAATTCCATCCTTATCTTAAATGTGTTCCTTAACATTGTCAATTATTTCTAACTATGAAGTTGAAGTGATTGAGAAAAATTTGCATAGCAGCACATAAAAAAAGATCTCATGGGAGAGTCAATTCGTTTAGGATAAACCTGTAAAAGTGTATCTCAAGGTTTATTATCCCAAAAAAGGTCAACCTTTGCTAATCAAGAAGAATTGCTTCCTTATATTGAATTTTAGCATTCACATTAGAGCTCATCAACATCTTCATAAAGACCTACATATTACTTGGGAGATGAAGGAAAAGCAAATGGGTACGTTCTAGAGAACTGATTAGATTTAATTATGGGTTTCGAGATCTTCATGATTTTTTTTAGTCTTGGTAATGTGAAATATATCATGACATAAGTGTTTTGTTTACTAGCCATTTCGTTTATATGCCTACACTAATTCCTATCAAGATAGAATACATTGCCCTCCATTGTAAAGATTTGTTGATGTGTGGGCACACACATTTTCACTTGCACTTTTATCTTTTATATGGTTACACTAATTCCTATCGAGATCGAAGACCTTTCCCTTCATTGTAAAGATTCATTTCCTTTTCTTAAAGTATAATCCCTATCAAGATAGAAGACCTTGCCCTTCATTGTAAAGATTGGTTGCCACTTTCAAAAGTGTAACTCCTATCAAGATGGAAAAGCCCTTCATTGTAAGGATTTGCTAATACGTGGGCATACACATTTTCATTTGTATTTTTATCATTGATATGGCTACACTAATTCCCCTTCACTGTGAATATTTGTTGTTTTTAAAACTTTTGAAACCTAGTTTTACAAATTTGTCAAAAATGCTTTGCAATTTAAAAAAGAAAAGAAAAGAAAATAATATTAATATCCAATAAATTTCATATAACTAGTAAATAAAATTAAAAATAAATAACATAATATGATATGTCCACCAAATGCTCCAATCATCAAGCCTTTCAACATAGTGTTTCCAACATCCTCCAAAATAAATAAAACATGAAAATCGGAATTGAATCCACAATAAGTAATTATGTGAATAAATAAAAAACGGTAAAACCATGAATTGATGCCCTATTTGTAAGATGTGCGTTTGGAAGCGTATGAAAAGAAAAGCAAGAATTAATGAAAATAACAACCAAAAAAACAAAAACAACCTGCACCAAAAAAACATCCACTCAACAACCTATTTTCAAAAAGGCCCTGATTAAATTGAAATTTTAAAAAAAAAACACGAACTCTAAAATTGAAAACCGAAGAGGTATATTATCTACGATTCTAGAGGAAGTATGAGTGGTAAAACTTTTGTAGCCGTTGAACGGTGATGGGAATCCCTACCTATACATATATCAAGTCTTATAATTTTTGCAGCATCTTCCTCCTCCTCGGTCCATATCACGTCTCGCTATGCTTGTGTGTGTTTGGCTGTCTATGTGGTTTGAGATTGGGTCTGTCTGTGTCTAGGTGTAGGTCGAGTTCATGTTTGAGTCAGTCATTGTTGTGTGGGATATAGGAGGAGGCTGAGGCCGGCAAAAGAAGGGCAGTGTAGCGCAAGTGGTATAGAGGAGGAGGCTGAGGCCGGCAAAAGAAGGGCAGTATAGCGCAAGGCATGTGAGCTGCCTAACAGTTTTTTGGGTTCATAGAGATCAATTATCTCTCAGGAATGGTATGGATCACATTCTATTTAATTTCACTTCAGTGATTTTGTTCATCTGTGTGCTCAGCTGTTACAACTAATTCCATTTCATAACCTTGTATTTTCGTTTGTTTAAGGTAAAATGAATGAAAATAAGGAAATAAGTTGTTGACGTTGCTACTGTTCAAAACTTACCTTTTACATCCCAATTATCTGGCTGAAGAGATGAAATCGAATCCCAATTCGAGGTATGTAGAGATGGCCCTGTATGTGTATGTCTCCTTTGAATTAGGTTAAGGCTCTACTTCCACGTCAAAAATTTCTAATATATTTAATTTTTTCTTTAATCGGCCTCCTCGATAATTTCTATTACATTTTATTTTTCCTTCATCGCTTTAATCGGTCAAATTACATTTTATTTTTCCTTCATCGCTTTAATCGGTCTCTGGCTCTAGCTTCACAAATTTACCCCATCGCTTACGAATTCAAGTTTTTGAATCACTTCCCATAGCTCTGTGTTTGGGTTTAATCTGCTGCGTATTAGTTTAGTTTAACTTCAATTGGTATATGGCTGTAGTTTCACGAATTTATCCCATCCCCTGCGAATTCAAGCATCACTTAGTTTAACATCAATCGATATATGGCTGTAGCTTCACGAATTTATCCCATCCCCTGCGAATTCAAGCATCAGTGAATTTTTGAATCACTTCCCATAGATCTGTATTTGCGTTTAATGTGCTGTGTATTAGTTTGGTTTAGTTTGTTGTTCTCCGGTATAGCTTCTTCTTTCTTATTTTAACCCATTCTAGTTTAATTTAGTTTGTGGTTCTCCGGTATAACCTCTTATTTATTAATTTAACCCATGCTTTCTTTTGGACATAACTTGGTTTATGTGTATTGGTTCTGAGGTATAACCTCATCTTTATTAGTTTAATCTATGCTTTATTTTGGACATAACTTGGTTTTTGTGTATTGTGTTATTTTTTCATTTAACCCGTGGGTTTTTTTCACTTACGGGTATAACTCATATGGTATATTGTGTTGTGTTGTGTATTGGTTCAACCTCGTGTTTTTGGTTTTAACGCGTTGTGTATTGTGCTGTGTGCACCAGCCATAGATTTAAGGCTCGGTTTCCTCAATAATTTGTTATACCCTTGTGCCCTGTGCATGAGCTTGATTTAAGGCTCTATTTTCTCTCCAGGAATTTTACCCTTGATGGTGTCTCTTTCCCACTCAATGGTTTTACCCTACCCTACCATTTCTATTACATTAATTTTTTCATTCATGGCTTCAATCAACACATATCTATGGATTTAGCTTAACGTGTGGCTTATTTCACTGTATTTTCCGTCGTATGTTATTTTAACCCGAGGTTTTTTATTATTGGTTGTTGTGCTGTGTATAAGTTTAATTTGTGGTATTTTTTTATTATAACTTACTTTGTATTGTGCTATTTGATACTGTAATACATGGTTTTTAACCATTATATATTTTATAAGTAACCAATTAAAGACAACCCTGAAACAATGTTAACATGCCAGTTAAACCCAAAACGCACCTCATTAAAACTTCTTTTGCTTACAGTTACCGTATTTATTAAATTTTCAAATTAATATATAATGTACGTTTTCAAATTAATAATAATACATACATACAGTGAGTTGCTCTTTATTATGTGTGCTTTATACAACTTTTAAATTATTAATAATAATGCAACTCAGTTGTGTCAATGGGGATTCTCTGTTATATATATAGCTTCCCTTCGCTTGAATCCTCCGGAATCAGTTACATTACATTACAGCTTTTACCTTCGGCTTCTTTGGGGATTTAACCCCCCATCACGTCCGGTCCGGTCCAGTCCACGATTAGCTAGTCCCTCTACCATTTATACTCATTTATTTCCCTCCGGTATTAGTGAGGCCCTGTACCATTGGTGGTGGTTAAAGCCAGATACATTGTGGTAATGTGCTACTTCAATCCATGGTTTTGAACCCTTGTAGTTTTTATCTGTAACTAAATAAAAAACCCTACCCTGAAACAATTTTAACCTGTCAATTAAAGCTGCCCATGCATTTACTGGCTCAAGCTCAACCTGCCCCAGCGTCGTTACCCTTTCCTTGTCACCGGTTTATTAATTTTTCAAATTGATAATGCATACATTTTCAAAATATTAATACAACTCTCTTTTTTTATCATCGGTTTACTCAACTTTTAAAAAAGTAATAGTAATGCATCTCACCTCAGGTCTTTCGGGTCAATTGGAAATATTAATACAACTCTCTTTTTTATCATCGGTTTACTCAACTTTTAAAAAAATAATAGTAATGCATCTCAGCTCAGCTCTTTCGGGTCAATTGGGAATTCTATGTTATATAGCTCTGTTTCGCTTCACTTCAATCCTCCTGTATCAGTTACAACCTTTTTTGGATAGTCAATTATGTCCCTCAATTATGTCCCTCTTACTATTTGTAATAGTTTTTCGTAGAGATAGTTAAAGTCAGGTAAGATGAAATGAATTTGTTTTTACTTTTTATTTTTCGTAACTGGAATAACTTATCCTTCTATTTTAAAATCAAATTTAATTATACCATTAATTACATATATAATCATGATTCATAATATATATTTTTATTTAAATTATGTTATTAGTCTTTGGACTTTGCAAAACTAAAGTAAAACTCTCATCTTATATTTATTAATAATATCTTTTTATGGACAATTTTTTCTTATTGCGGAGTTATTCTAGAATGACTTTACTTTTAGAAAAGTTGAAAAAAAGTAAATTCATATTTCTTTTCAATTATTTAATATGTGATAGAGGATCTTCTTTAATAAAAAATGAATTGAATAATTTTGTTATCTTATTAAAAATATATTGTTATTCTCTATACTGTAAGGTATGCAAACAAAAGGAGTTTTGCCGAAAATAAATATTGACGTCGTTATATATATTTTTTTCTTTTCTCAAATATTGTAAGAGAAGTTATTTTTTATGGAAGGGGCTAAACTCCTTACAACTTCTCAAGGAGGATAGGCTCCATTTTTCTTTGAGTATTGTAGTTATTTTTAATTGTGTTGATTACTTTTCTTTAAACTCATATGCCTCACAACACATTTTTTTAAGATGCATTTACTTTACACCATTTATATTTGAAGAAGGTCACATTACACTTACATGATCATCTATTTATATTATAACACTTATTACAATTGCATTTAACAAAAAACACACTTTTAATTAAAAAAATTTAAAATATTTTACCCAAATACAAATTAGACAACCTTCCACAATGTACCTGACAACACTAAATATCTCTCTTATTAACAAACCATTCATATTGGTGCTTTTTTGTTTGCTTTTTGTTTGGTATATATATGTTTGTGATTTTGAAAATCTTTTATGTATTTGTGTTGATATTTTGAATTGAAATTGTACCATATTTCTTTGTTCATTTTCAATTGTGTGTGTGTGGGTCAGTGCAATTGTGTGTTTGCCTATTTGAAATCGAATATATATGTGAGTGGTTTTGAGAATGATTATTTCCTTTTGTATTTCAACACAAAATTGTGTATTGTGTGTTTGCTTATTTGGAGTTGTATTTTGTATTTTTACTTAATTAAAATTCCATATGTATGTGAATGGTTGTATGAATGTTTATTTATGAATATGTGTATGTAATTTGAAGTTGTATTCATGTGTTTGTTGTATTGAATTACTAATTTGAATGTATATGCATAATGTAGAGATTAATTTGTATATTGTGTGATTATTTATTTGAACTTGTACTCTACATGTTTTTTTATTTCAAATTACATATATATGTTTGTGAATGTTTATTTATGAATATTTGTATTGCATGTGGGTTGAAATTGCAATTGTGTGATTGTTGTTTGAATTGTGATTGTAATTAATTTCAAAACATAAATTTGAATTTGTATATAAAATGTATGTTTTACTTTGTATATTGTTTGTTTTTTTATTTGGAATTGTAAAATATGTTTTCTTCTATTTGAATTTGTATTTTGTGTCTAATATTTCAAAATTTATAATTGTATATTTCCTTATTTAAATTTAAATTTTGTGTGTTGTTTGAAATTGTAAACATGTGTTTTTGTTGTATTGAATTATGAATTTGAATGTGTATGCTAGTGCAGATTTTAATTTGGATATTGTGAGTTTATTTTTTCTTAAAGTTGCATAAGCATATTTGAGTGTTTTCTTTTATTAACTTGAAATTGTATGATACTTAATTAGTTATTTTAAAGTGTATGTTGTGTGTTTAGTTGAATTTGTGTATTGTGTGTTTGTTTATTTGAACACGTACTTTGTATATTGTGCGTTTGCTTATTTAGTATTTGAGTGTTTATTTTTCTGTTGACTCAAAATTGTCTATTTGTGTTTCCTTTTGTGTCTAATATTTAAAAATTCAAAAAAAAAATGTATTTCATTATTTCAATTTGAATTTTGTGTGTTGTTTGATGTTGTAATCATGTGTTTTTATTGTATTGACTTATGAATTTGAATGTGTATGAATAATGCAGATTTTAATTTGTATATGGTGTTTTTATTTTTTCTTAAAGTTGCATAAGCATGTCGTAGTGTTTTCGTTTATTGACTTGAAATTGTGTGATGCACAATTAGTTATGTGAAATTGTATGTTGTGTTAAGTTGAATTTGTATATTGAGTGTTTATTTATTTGAAATGGTACTCCGTATCTTTTTTTTTGAAATTGAATATATATGTGTGAGTGACTGTGGATATTTCTTTATGAATATTTGTATTATATGTGTCTTGAAATTGCGATCATCTGTTTGTTGTATTGAATTGTGACTGTAATAATTTCACAGCCTAAATTTGACTTTGTATATAAAATGTATGTTTTATTTTGTATAGTGTGTGTTTGTTTATTTAATATTTGAGTGTTAGTTTTTGTATTGACTTGAAATTGTCTGATGTGCGTTTCCTTATTTTTAATTGTAAAATATGTGTTTTCCTATTTGAATTTGTATTTTGTGTCTAATATTTAAAAATTCAAATTATATATTTCCTCATTTAAATTTGAATTTTGTGCGTTGTTTGAAACTGTAATCATGTTTTTGTTGTCTTAAATATGAATTTCAATCTGTCCTCATAATGTATATTTTTATTTATATATTGTGTGTTTGTTTGTTTGAACACTTGTACTCTTTATGTTTCTTTATTTGAAATTGCACACACACACAAATATACATATACATACATACATGTGTGTGTGGATGTTAATTTACAAAAATGCGTATTGTATTTGTTTTGAAATTGCAATTGTGGGTTTGTTGTATTGAACTATGATTGTAATTAATTTCTCAACCTAAATTTGAGTGTGTATATAAAATGTATGTTTTACTTTGTATATTTTGTATTTTTTTATTTAATATTTGAGTGTTTGTTTTTGTATTGACTTGACGTTGTATGATGTGTGTTTTCTTATTTATTTGAATTTGTATTTTGTGTTTAATATTTAAAAATTTAAAATTGTATATATCTTCATCTAAATTTTAATTTTCTGTGTTGTTTGAAATTGGATATAAAAGTGAGAATTGTTTTGTCAATGTCTTCTGGTTAATGTATGTGTTTACATTTTATATTCCACTGCGTTTGAAATTGCTCAAGTAGGTCTACTAACTATATTTTCAATAAATGTGTGTGTTTTGTCAATAAATGAT
>APFE030134256.1:0-21588 GCA_000404065.3 Pinus taeda
GCGGCGTTGCCGCCCCCATTTTGAACTGGGGTCCAAAGTGGCAGTACTATAGAAGATAATCAGGCTCCACACCCAACAGATGTGACAACATTGCTATAAGGTGCAGCATGATGTTGAATGTTGCTACATAATGATGGGCATAGTGATGAAGTGAAATATAGCATGATGTGTGCAGCACAAGTGTAAGAAATTGTAGCAGAATGATAATGAATGCTGAAATGAGATGTAGCATGATGGGCACAGTGAGGTACAACATGATGATGCGACACAGGTACAACATGATGATGTAGTACAGGGAGGTGCAACATGATAATAAGGTGTAGCAGTATGATATGTGTAGCATAGTAATGAGGTCCAGCATGATGATTAGGTGCAACACAGTGAGGTGCCTCATGGTGAGTCACCTTGGATCAGTGGAAGCAGTGCGCCTTCACCTAAGCTTAGATTAGCTACCTCATATGCCTTCTTCTTAGAGAAGATCTTTGCTCTTATTTAGATAAGTCAAAAGGTTGACTTATGATGTATATGTATTATCTCACTCTCTGTTGAACTATTGAAGAAGACATAAGAAGAATTGATCAAGGGTTTACCCACATTGGGCTTTGTCCCTGGCTGGCGCCACAGCTTGTGTCATCTTGTCTTGGCTTGTCTTTTGCGATTTATCTTTATGTTCTATCTGCATTTTACTATCATGCTAAATGTGATTGCTGATTTGGAATTGATATTGAGCAGGGACAAAGCAGTTGTGCTTTCTAGAGGTATGCTATGATGTGCAGGGACAAAAACACTATTGTGGAGGTTATACCAGTAGAGGATGCTATATGCATTTGAAATCCATCAAGCTTGAGAACTATTCATCATCAAAGGGAAGAATAGAAGGTGTATGGTTGGCTTGATGAAGATTCTTCCAAAGATGCATTTCACTATGAGGATCCATTTGGGCATGTTTTACATGTAATTGGAGGAATGGTTACATGTATTACATTCTCTTTTTTCATGGAATTGATTGATATCCTTGTTCTCAGGTTAAAACTAAGGCTTAGGACCATGTGGATGAAGGATCTAAACAAAAAGGGAGCTTCTGAAGATGAACACCGAAATTGAGATCATGCAACGTAGCACTAAATTACACATGGGTTTGGTCAAAGGCCCACTTGAGTCTTGATGTTGGACAACCTCTTCATAGAGGTGGTTGGGGGATCTTGCAAGTAAGAAGGGGTGAGAAATAACCCTAATGGAAGATCTTCCATGTATTTGAAGGTGTGTGTCCCCCTCAAGTAGAAATGTTTGGGAATAAAAGCACATTTTCACATATTTGGAGGCATATTTCACCTTTTGAGGTATTTGGGGTTAAGTACATTACAAAAATTCAACCCTAGGTGACTATTATCCATATGATCCTAGTTAAATAGATAAATTTCTAAATTTAATATAATGTAGAAATTACTTTCAGATCACAACATAAATCACACAATAACTAAACATTTAAACATTGGAAAAATAAAAGAGTTTTCTAGATACATAAGTAATTTCTTCTGAAAATCAGCTTTGCATACCTCAAGAAAACCTCTACAAGCTACTAAAAAATAACTGCATGGTCATTATAATCATTTCAAAATGAGGTATATGATCTACACAAAAAAGTAAGGTAGAAGTTGTATAATTGTTGTATTGCTCCATCTAGCCATACATGTCAATATGATTGTATTGATTCTTTGTACAATTTCCAGTCAACCTATTGGAAACCTATAAGTTCATCCTTATTGTGCATTTTCTCTCATTTGTTCAATGTGGGTAATACCTCTCTATCTTGTCTTATTTATTCTTTACTGAAGCATGTATAAGTTCATTCTTTCACTACATTTCTCAATGTACATATTGTTCAAGACCTTTTCTTCATATCTGGAAGAAATTTTGCATTAGGGGATAACATGTGGTTGTTGACATAATGAAGCCCTCATATGAATGTTAAATTCATGCTTTAAAATGATTTCATGAAATAGAAAGTGGCAAGTGGCAATATGGACCCATTTTATTCATTCAAAAGACCAAGGGAAGTGCTCCACTTGAGGAGGATTAGCACCAATAGAGCCACCATAGAATAACTCAAATCATATTTGATGCGAACCAAAACGATCATGAAGCCCCAACCATGGTGACCCCAATGCAAGCCAACAACCCGCACTAGAAAATATGCAAAGAAGGATCACAAGGCCCATGGCATCATGACATCCTTCACATCGACAAACCTCATCCTTGATTGTCTCCATTATATTGTGCCCCAACACTAGCTAACCAACACGAAAACCCATTGAGTATAGAATTTCATCGATGATGGTGTTGAAAGGCACAAATGCATGTTCTAGCACCCCCTTGTTGTGTATAGATCCCACCAAAGAAGAGAAGTCTAACCTACTCTTCCTTAGTGAAGAACAATTGTCATTGTCCTCGTAGCTACTAGAATGCACCTCAATACCTTTGCCATCTTCACCACACCCAAATCTACAATTGGATCCACCTCCTCTAACCACATTACGTTGGATAATGCCTCCTCATGCCACCATTCTGAAAAATTATCAAACCCTAGAAACACTTTACCCTCGCAAAAAACCTTCACAAAGTCCTCTCTATTCACATCTAATTTTAAACGTTTCAAAAAAGTACTGGTAATGTATAATGTTATCATTGGTTATTCGAACTCGTAACATACTTTCAAGTGGTGAGATAAATAACCATCAGTGTGTTCATGATCTAGATTACCCTTTTATTTTTATTAGTAAATAGTAAATACTACTTCATGTCTATTTTAGTAGATATCCCCTAGTTTTACCAAATACTCATGTTAATACCTCCAAAACCTATAACCCTCTACCCAAAATCCACACCCCCAAAATCTATAATATATTTGCTCTATTTTTCACAATTTTAAAACCCCTTTTATGAATGAACATGATAATTAATAAAGTGAAGCCCCTATGGCAATTCATCCCTTGAAGGAGTGATGCCATTTCGACCTTTGGTAATGGTGAATCCCATATCCTCTAATGATCCATCACAAGATTCACCCTCTCACCTCTCACCTATTAGTGTCAGTCATTTGTTCATTGATAATTTTACCATAATAAAAATTCTACGATTGGAAAAATACTTTTAACCATTAATTTAAATGTGCAGTAAATACTTGCAGAACCAAAGCCCAATTGTAAAGTGCGTCATAGTCTTGTGGGTTCCTTCCAATTGTACCCTCATACCTATAGTACATATGTAGATGTGCATGAACATTAAAAGTACACATTGACATAAATATATGTTGACTAAACAATTACTTCATCTTTCAAAGCCTTTCAAGAAGTTACACATATTTAAACTAGAAAAGCAATTGCCAAAATCTAAAACACAAATGTAAGAACTATGACACCACCAGAATTTGGTTGTTGCCATAACAATAGATTATGACAAAGCATGAATTATGTTTCACAAAGAGTGCTACAAGGAAAAGGATTTATATGTAAAACTTAACATAAAATGTGAATATAGTTAAAGTCTTAATATACCAAATCAAACTATCAATACTAGTATGGTATAGCACTGCAAACAAGATCATAGAAAGATGGAAACATTAGCATTGGATAGAATATGGAAATATTCTCTAAACCAAAGTTGACTAAACTTTGTATCTACAATGTTAGAGAAGGAATAGCCTAAAGGAAAAGGGAAGGCGTCCCATTTTTATGAGATAGAAAAGAGGTTCCAGGCCAATAAGGAGGTTTTGATTCTTTTCCCTCCAAAATAATTACATGTATCTCTTTGTAAATTTAAAGGATTTTGATTGGTTTACATATTATGACACAGAAACTACGTGAAAATTTCATGGCAGCTTTTATGCTAAAATTTGCAGGATATCCTTAGAGAAAGTGCATGTGATACTTTGTTACTTTACATCACTAGGAGAGGCTGAGAGGAGGACAATAATGAGTCCTTAAGCTTTATCCTCTTTGTAATCTTAGCTATGTCAGGCTTGTAGACCAATACAACGATAAACACAATCATAGGTACATTTTTGATAATTAGAAAAATACAGGCCAGAGGTAGAATGGAGTAAAGAGTTGCCCAAGAATTTGTGCATTTGGTGTGTCATTTTAGGGCTTGGCTTGTGTTGGGTTGTTTACAACAAATTTGGAGTAAGGCATTGATTGCTTCTACTATCTCAGCCCAAGTTTATGAAATGTGGAGTGTTGATCCATTTGGTTTAACTAGATTTGCTTTTCTTATAATTGTTGTGCATTACAAGATCTATGTTGTTTGGCTGCTCTTTTCTCTAATATACATGAGAATGCAATAGATTCTTTGATGAAGCCAATTTCTTAACATGCAGAGTAAAATAAACCATTGTTGAAGAAGCCCATCTTGTTGGAAATCGATAAACATATAAAGCAATACCTAGAAAAAGGGCCAAAGATCTTCAACAAGAATTGAATGGGTTCCTTGAGGTTGTTTTTCATCATGGCATTTTTTGGCTATTCTCTAGTTGAAGATCCCTAGAGATATTTGACATGGAACATTCCATGGGGCATAATACGGCCTCTTGGTATTCCTCAGCAGGTATAGTTTTAAAAAGTCTCAGGCCTGTTTCAATGCCAATAGTTGTAGCTCACATATGATTTGTCAAGATTTTTCTGAGACACATTCTGTTATTGTTGCAGGGTATTTTAATAAATGGACAATTTCCTAGACTCTAGTTGATAGTGTCACTAATGATAACATCTTTGTGAATGTATTTAACGACCTGGATCAAGATTTCTTATTAACTTGGTAAATTATTTTGGTTCTATCTTTGTGGATTGGCCAATTGAGATTCATGGATTTCTTTGGTGATCTGCAATATTGCATTGAGGTGTTTAATTTTTTTTTGGTATAGGAGTCACACTCAACAATGGAGAAATTCATTGCAAGATGGAGTACGTGGCACAAACTACCCCATAACAAGGGAAAAATTTACATACAAGTTCTAAGTAAAGGACTAGATAAGTAGATACTATAATTGATAATGTTTTACAGTTACCAGAATATATAGATAAAAGATCATCATAGAAATTGGGGATAACTATTAAAAATAAATTTCAAAGAATGATTAATGGTTTTTTGGTTTGGGTAGTTGGGATTGTGGCTTGCCATCTCATCTATTCAAGTTCAAGTCTCCCGAAGCATGTTCTAGACTATATTGTTTAGTTTAGGTTCAAGAAGGAGGAAGCCCCAAAGAATCTCAGCTAAACAAAGTTGAATTTTAAAATATTTAGGAGTTTGTACCTATCCTATATAATCAAGTTCTCAAAATTTGAATGGCTAATGTTGTACAGATGGAACTTGATAGCCAGTGCAACTCACCCAAATCCACAAGGATCTTTCCACTACAGGAAAATCAACATTACTCAAATAATAATCCTCTCAAACTAAGCCTCCACCATCGATGGAAAACAATGTTATGTAGTGAATGGTGTTTCCTATGTGCATTCTAAAACACCATTACAGCTTGCAGATTACTACAACATAAGAGAAGTGTTTGTAACTGGTGCATTTCTTATAGTCCCAAAGGCACATTATCTTCTCACAAGGTAACGTTTGTGCTAAATGTTGAATATCATGATTTTGTTGAGAATCTGAGAAGAATACGAAGGGTCATGACCAAATTCCAGTGGAAATCACTACGATTAGAGGGTAATTCAGAAGTATTGCGGAGCTTATGTGTTGAGGAGCTGCGTACAAGACTACAAAGTGTAGTTAAGGTCTGAGAAGGAGAACAAGTAGGAAATTTTGAGGATTTTCTTGTTATAAATAGGGCTAAGCTTTTAGAAATCCTAGTCAAGCCCTTAATACCTAGATCCTGCAAATTGGTTATGGAAGTGGAACCTTCATTCAACAAAACACATTTATTCATAAACCATACAAACCCTAGATTTCAAATACATTCTTATGTTTGGTCAGGGTTCCCTAACTAGGTTTTTAAGGGATTTGGAGGCCAATTGGATATCTTGGTCCTACAAATCTTGGTCCTCCAATTGATCCATACATTTAGAAAAATTTAAGTGTTTGACGTGTTTGAAGAGTGAAAATGAGAGAAAGGAGTGCACGGGAACTGAGCTTTTGGTATTTTTCTGTGAACACTTCATTCAAGACTCTGCACCCCATGGATGATAAGAGGAAATCTCGCAGCCCCGCTAGCAGTGTCGTGGTGAGGAGGGGAAATAGTTACCATGGATCCTAGCAATCTCCACAGTGCTCTCCATTTTTTCTCTTTGGTTATGGGCTCCTCTGAGCCGAATCAATAGTTATTGTTTCTCCTAGAAATCTCCACACTGCTCTCCATTTTTTCCCTTGGTTATGGGCTCCTTCTAGACTCTGCGTCCCATGGATGTTGAAAGTAAATCCCGTAGCCGCACTAGTAGTGTCATGGTGAGGAGGGGCAATAGTTACTATAGCTCTTGGCAATCTCTAGACTGCTCTCCATTTTTTTCCATTTGGTTATGGGCCCCTCTCTGCTGAATCAATAGTTACTCTAGGAAAATACATTTAGGCGACTTGAAAAAGAGGTTGAAACAAATAATTTTTTATTGTACAAAATATATAAAGCGTGTTAGAGTTACAATTGGTTCTTATTTAGAAGAATTAGATTTTTTCATATTGTATTTTTTATATCCATTACTCTTATGGAAAACGTTAACACATATTTAATTTTAAGATTTATATGTAATGAGTGAAAATATTGTTAAGAGGATGTATTATGTTTAGGGTGACATAAGATCGGTAAGAACCAATAAAATAAATATATGCAATATCACAAAGTAGTGTGAGAGATCATGTTGGGATGAAGATACTTTTGACAAAGGGTGTTGTGCTTATTTTTTGGGATCATCTTCATTAATAGTTCCTCTAGGGGATGTTATTAGTATATTCACCTATGGAATGGTATGTTTATATTTTTGCACAATACAAACTAGATAAAGTGATGAGTGACATTGATTTTCATCATCTATAATTCATTAATAAATCACAAAAATGACCCTTTGCATGTTCACCCACTTCTCTAATGATTTTTCATAGAAAAACATAAAATATTGATGATTGGTTGTTATAATATATCTAAACGATCTAATATTCAATCCATTTCAAAAGACCTAACTATATGGAAGAGCCCATTTACCTTGAGGCCTAAGATATTTATTGAAGAAAATGTTGATATGGAGGGCCATGACAATGGACTACTGCCATTTGGTATAAGATATAACATCTATACTAGTGCAAAATTAGGTCTTAATTTAATTTAGTCTATGTTGGGACACATGCTTCACCATATCATAGGAGAAACTCCTAAGAAAATTAGGGTATAACGCAGAGATCTCACACAAAGTCCAAGGTTTGTTAATTTCATGGTATCTCATTTGGATGCCATTTCCATTCCTAAAGTGCATACTTATATTAATAAATGGCAACCACTAAACTAATGTGATAATGTATTTGGAATTTCCTTGCAAAAAAAAAACTTATTGTTTGCCCCTTTTCTGTAGTGAAAGTAGATTTCTTTCTCCCGACTTAACCAAAAAACGAATGTATAATTTCAATGCAAATATGATAATAACCAACCTCAATTTAATGTTTTCTCTTTATATGGTGTCACTTGTGTTATTTGAATTGATATACTAAATTTATTGAAGTGCCTTTACAAATCCTAATAGGTAAAACTAGTGGAATGCAATTCCAATATAAACAAACGTCATTCCACTTTGGAGCTTTTTATATTTAGGAGTCATTAATAAATGTTAATGCTTGATATGTTTCTCTAAGGAAGGAAAATATTGGACTAAATGGAAAAACAAAATGCATTGATGTATAAATACAAGGTATGTGTATGATATCTACATACCCATAACTCACATGGATACACTAGTATTATATGGTCTATTATGCTAGATGATTGATTAATCATTAAGCTTATGATTAGCATTAACATTGATTAAGCTTGACTATGCTTTTAAGTATAACCTTGTGAATAATTTAATATTAAATTAATTTTGGCCCTCTCTTGGCTCTTTGACTTTGATTAAATAAATAAAATTGTTTAATTATTTGTCATGTATTAATTCTTATTATTTGGTGGGGGAGGGGTTGTGGGAGGAGAATTTTAGTTATGGGACTTAAAGAATGGGTAGGTGAACTATTAATGGGAATAATGTTTTTGGGGAAGTAGAGGGAATAGGTCTTGGAAGGAGAGGATGGTGAGAAGGAACTTTGGTCATTTTGTCATATTTGGGTTTGTTAAAGTTTTGGGGAGATAGGAGAGGGATAAAGTTGAAAGAGTTTGGATACTAAGGGTTCTCTAAGGAGGCTAAGAGAGGTGATAGGAACTTGATTATTTGAGCATTGAACGAAACATATTATGCAAAAAGTGTTATCTGAAAGTATGTTATAGCGAGTGATATCAGAAAAATTACAAGTACTAGACTTGAATTACAAGTACTAGAATTGAATTGATCAAGTTTTTCACATGTTATAACTACATTTCATTGTCTCTAAAGGTATAAGGTCATGTTCTACGAGACCAAACTTGTGAATTTTTTGGTGTTATGGTTTTGATTATTGTTTTTCCAATGTAATGAAGGCCTCTTCAAATAATACAACCATCTTATTCGCTGTATGTTGATGTAGTTTGAGCCCAAGCGAAGGATTCACACAGACTACTTAATTCAATGTGACAACATTAAGGAAGAATGGAATGAAATTTACAATGATGGGTGTAAAGAAGGGAGCTATTTTTTTTTATTACACAAAGTACAAATGACAGAGGTGAAACTCTGTTTACAATTATAAATTTTATGAACATTGACCTTAGAACTACTGGAACAATTCAATGAAAACATTTTCTTTAACATCCAATGACAGAAGATTGAGCTATAGTTGTTGCATTTTCATGAATGGTTGTGAAGGATGGAATAAAGTCATGGTTCAAGAGGCTTGGTCGAAATTTTGGTGGAAGATATCGTAAAGAATCATCCTGATATCGAACTTAGTAGATAACTAGAATGTGGTTACCAACAACATGGGTTCCCTTCCATCTTTGAGGCCTATATCTTGGAATTGTGATTCAAATAATTTCTAAAATATTCCATTTTGAGTAGCATCTATCAAAGAAATATATGGCTGAAAATTTCCATCTTCCTATGGCCCCTAGTTAATTGGAAAACCTTAACTTGGAATAACTTTTAGAAATGAAATCATAGGGACATCTCTTGCTATTATTTGTGCCTTCATCAAGTTGAAATGTGGAGAACTTCTGTAAGATTTCTCCCTAGTGCAATCATCTATTAAGAAATCTACAAGCTAGCAAGAAGAGATAAAATTGTGATATATAGAGTCTCCCTTTCATTTTTAAGAATTGGAGGGCCTATCCTTTTAATAATCCTAACGTGAGCCCCATTTGCAATTCCCTCCTAAGTTTCCTCTTGTGGATATTTTGAAAGAGAAGAATTATCGCATTTTCAAGAATCCCCCCCTCCTCAACTTTCAGTGGATCATAGTTCAAAACAATGTAAAGGAATCAATTATCATGCAGGCCTCAATACACAAAGACTAGCACATCTTATGTGAGGAGGTCTTGCTACGTCATAGTTAGTTATCTATTCTAGGAATTAATATCCCCCCCTTCTCTTCTCTTAAACAATTTCCATTCCCTCCTCTTAGATCCCTCCTCCCCTTAATTTTCTAAAGCTCATTTTTTACAGTGCTTGAAAATGTAACCCAGGAAAGATGGGCTACGGGTGTATCTTCATGGATAATTTGGGATTCCATATCTACATTTATATATGCTTTGTGGGATATAATAGTAATAATGTAGTAAAATTGAAAGCCTTGGAAGATGTACTATATATTTCCTAGACTCAAGGCTAGACCAAACTTATGGGGTGGGAGATTCTCAACTCGTTATAAACATAATCAAATGAATCCTAGAATGCACCTAAACTAGAAAAATTTACTCTATTTTGATACATGAAATCCTACTCATATGAGTAACATTTCTACTTCCTTCCATTTTGATGATCATCCCAACCTACATAAGAAGAACTGGAAATAAAATTACAGATAAATTAGATAATCATGTAAGTGTATCATCATATTTGCAAACCTTATCCTCACAGAAGCCATTTGACTCTCCCCTCAAATAATAATGTTGGACTATATGTAAAAGATAAAAATTTCCCTTGGAAATATCTTTTTATCTTATTCCTTCATAATATTTGTTTGAAATTCTTAGTCTGTCATTGGCCTACGTAGCCCAACTTTTAGGTTTTGGTTTTTATATAAACAAGAGGAAGCATGTCCTCTTATCTTTTAAAAAGGTTGACATTCCAGGTTAGATCTACCTTTGCCAATGACATATAAGCCTATATCACTAGGTCATAATATGTACTTCTTGTTTTCATGAAACATAAAATGTTTGCTATATAAAGAGAAAACTTAGCAGAAAAATTTTATGCCACGTAAATCCATGACAACTCTAAAAATTGGTTGATAATGTCCTAAATTCGAAATAATTAGTATCATTATTGTCTCTATCAGTAATAATAGCTTTCCATTTCTAATTGCTACCCATTTTACTTCATTTTTGACTTTATTTGCTATTTGAACTTAATCTATGTCTTCTGGATATAAGAAACATTTTTTAGAGATCATATTTTGTTTTAAGTATATTGAAAAATTATGTATTTGAATTAATGCAACAACCAATACCCTTCAAAGGAGAGTGTTTCTTACCCATATAAAGTGCTACATCCAAAGGATATTTTTCCCAATATGATATTTGTTACCCAAAGGCAATACATTGTATCTTATGCAAATTGAGTAAACAGTGTACTTCCCATGTCTTTTTCTTGTATGCTGACATGTATTTGTTATGTTTTTAAACTTATAAATTGAACAAAACTTGAAATACGTATATTTTGAAAAGATAACATAAGAACACATAAGAAAATACACAATTATAAATCAATGAAAATGAAGGGGCATTTTACCTCAACACAATAAATTAAACCGACTCAGCTACCATATGATCCAAAAGATGTATTGGATATTTAGGTACTTCAACTATTTCATGTTGTCTCTTGAGAAATTTCCATGAGGTCGAAGAGAATGAGGAAGGAGGTTATCATGCTATGACATAAGAAATAAATGGAAGGTTCCTAGACTAATTTCATAAATTTAGTTATGGATAAACTACAACTAGCTTGCCTACGCCAAAGTGAGGACCAATTGGACTCAATGTAACAACTAGTTCATCAACTTGTTACCAAAAATGTCCAAATGAGAGAATGGTAATGTTAGTGTCAATCTTTGCAGCCTTCCACCAGTAATCAAAAATGCTCTTACAAAGTGGTCTTGGGGTGTCAAAGTCAATTTTTTGTCATTTCAGTGAGTGTTCAAGTAAAATTTGGTCACTAGGTATTGGGTCTAGAATTGTTTTCTCTTCTTCCTAAATTTTCCAAGTATTGGTCCACGTCACCATTCAGCTGAGTATACGATCATTCAAAGAGTTTTCATCATCATTTTAGGTTTTAATTGGTTATTTTACACCTTGTTCGTGCTTCAGTTGTACTTAGGTAAGGCTCATTTCCCTCTCCTAAGGTTTTGAAGGTAATTTTCCCTGGATGGTTAGATCATCAACAAAACTTGTATCATGATGCTCATACACATTCCCCTATCCTTAAAATACCTTCATAAGCACTTTCCATCACTGATATCCCTCAATTTCATCATTTTCCCACAAACCCTAGCCTATTGCTACAATTTGACACTTTTCTACATTAGGC
This sequence comes from Pinus taeda, assembly GCA_000404065.3. Lineage (NCBI taxonomy): Eukaryota > Viridiplantae > Streptophyta > Pinopsida > Pinales > Pinaceae > Pinus > Pinus taeda. The sequence goes on from APFE030134256.1 coordinate 11,856, forward strand.
CCGTGCTTTTCCATTTTCGACACATTGCCCTCACTCAACCCTTGAAATTCCACTTTCCCTTATTTCCTAACATCCCTCCCTACTTCAAAAATTTTTCTCAAGAAATTAGAAGCCCCTCATTGCCTTCATTTCCCTTCATTTCTACAAATCCCCTGTTCCACACATCGGGATAGGTTTTATTCAAATGATGTTTCTGAGCAATAAAAGATGAATTTGACAAACGTGAGAGAGTGTTTTGTCCATCATAGCCTCAAAAAGAAAAAACTCCTTCATTTTTAACACAGGTCTCATGGTTTGGGAGAAATGTCCAAACAATCATTTTCCATAGGAGAGTTGTTGCCCTTCTAGAGTGACCTTGGTAAAATCAATTTTTCGCCTAGATGGAATGTCCAAAAGACTTATTTGATGAGTCAAATGATCACTAGAGACGGCTATATTTCCAATGAGCTATGATGAGCTCAATTTGGAGTTGAGGAAGACCTCCAAACGTTGACTGCAACGACACTTTGTATTTTGGAAGCCTCATTCCACACATTTTGATCAGTCTTGGAAGATTGAGATTTTCACAGGGAAAATGAACTCCAAATTTAAATATTCAATATGTTATATAAACTAGAGTCAACAAGATCTCCAATGAGCTATCCCATGCCTAATTTGGACACCAAGAAGGAAGCCAAAAGGGACCTGAAAGTGGTGCTACACACTTCCTTCAGGCAATTTTTGTATCAGTCCCTTGGTCAAATGTGCAGTGCCTAAGGCACTGCGCACTTTCTTGGGGCATACTTTGGAGGAATGGCCACCACCACTAGATTCAGAATACTATTTACACTCAAGAAAACCATGTTTCTAGATTTGAAAGTCAAAACTACTAGGTGGAAAAGGCAAAAGACCACCTAAATATCATGCTTCTGCTTATTTTCTAAGCCAGGCACTGTGTGTTTGGAAAGTCTTGGGAGATTGAAGTTTTGGAGGGGAGAATCAATGTCAATTTGGGATCTAGGGGATGTTTTGGGAACTAGACAGGATAAGCTTTACAATGAGCTATCTTGAGCTTGATTTGGACACCAGGAACGTAGTCAAATCTCACTTTGAAAATGGTGTTGCGCACTTCCTTCAAGTGCTGCGCATTTGACACTGTCGTTGTGCACTTCACAGGCAGCCAAACTTTTCACTGTTTCTCTCCAGAAAATACTTTTCACTTGGGGGATTTTGATTTTTCTCTGATGTGACTCATAATGATGATGTAATTAAAGTGTTTTTTTGTTACCTAGGGTAGATACATCAGATGAATGGCCTAAGTGACATGTAATGAATTAGTTTGCTTCGTATTAGGGATGAGTCAGTTTGACCACCCTAGCCTTTAGTTATCAGTTCAATATTTTGTGCAACTGTTCCTCCTGTCATGGATTCGACCCGTGAGGCTAGGATTAGTTTTTTTGAGGCCTATATCATGTACTTTCTCTGTCATTTTACTAGTTGGACTCAGTGTGGATGCTCAAAGCTTGATTGTACACCTTTGTAAGCAGTTTGGTAGGAAATTAATAAGAATTGCAGCTATTTTTATGGGATCCCTTTGGTATGGTGTTCGAGTACAGTTTCTTATTCTGTGATTATATTTTTATATTTTCTATGTATGTCATTTATCATTTCATTGCTTCTATTTGAATGTTTTCAAGTTTGATAGGTAGAATCCATTGTATCAGTGCTCTGCCTTGGGAAATCATTCACCATTTCATGTTTTCTGCAGTCTAGGAAGGATGCATGATTGTCACATGCCCTTCTTAGCTTCTCACTAGTCTTAAACATCTCACCTCATGAAGACCTAGAGTGCTAAAGCCTATGCCTACATTTCCCCATAGAACACCTTGAATTTTTTAGCTAATTTCCTAGACGTAAATTGCCTAGCTCCTCGTGATCTAGAAAAACATCTACAAAATCCAATAAAAACTTTCAAGCTACTATGTCTAGCTAAAAATCCTTTTCTTGATCCAGTCATCTTGATTGAGATCGTTATGGAGAGATCCATCTCCCAGCCTAGTAGGGCTAGCTACTTGGCTAAGCTTGGTTTGTGGTTACCCTAGCATTGCCTGCGTGAGGTCAATCTAGGTGATAACATAGTGGCGACCATACTGGGCAACATAGTTTTATGTTCCTCAACAAAATGTATCAAGTTAAAATCTGATTGTTGACAATGGACAACGATCAGATGCCAAAATGCTAAAATCATTCACCCGGTGACTCTAAATTAGTATCGAGATTAGATCCAAGTACTCTACTGCAGGATGAACCTGACGAGAAGAAACATGAAAGGACAATATGGAAATATCAGGTATTCAAGTTGGAATTTCATCCAAGACATTATGTTCTTTGTTATAAATTATTTCTTCTCTTTTCTCGAGAACTTCAAGAAGGATTTACGAAGTATGCTGTATTTGAGAAAAGATCCTAGACCTACATTTGATTATTTCCCTTTGAATGTTGTGAATACAAAATATTTGCATACCTTTGATCTTGATCAAGACCCTTCTTCCGAATCTCATGATGACCTTCTTCACATTGATGAGCCCAAAGAGACCAAGACTAATTCTACACCTTATGTACATATTCCTATACTGTGTAAAATTCTAGATAGAACAAGCCTATGATTTTATCTCCTATATCCCATGGTTTCACTAAAAATCATTACCTATATCTACGAATATTTGAATGTGACAACATGATTGCTGAGAGACATGTACTGAAATTTTGGTCTTTTCTTGACCTTTTTGAAGCTGATGAAGAGGATGTCAGTATTAGGTCTTTTGTTCTTCCTTTGCAAGGCAAAGTCAAGAGTTGGTTCAAAACCCTTCATGATGCGAGCATCTCATATTTCTAGCAGTTCGTAAAAGTTTTCCTCAATAAGTGGGTGGTCATACAAAACCCTTTCTTGATTCTAGAAGAATATAACTAGCTGAAAAGATAGCCAGGGGAGACAGTACAACAAATTTCTATAGATTTAACCAAGGCTATTGTTTGATGCCTCTTAAAATGAGACCTCCTCCTAATTCAACTCTCTTGCATTATCTGGAAGCCTTTGATCTAGAAATGGAGCTTCAAGTAAGAGAAAGGAACCTCACAACACTTGAAGAGATGCAAAACAATGTAGTAGATGTAGAGGCTAATCTATTGATCAGAACGACAAAGTTGAAGGAAGAAGAGAAGAAGAACATAGAACCAGAGGAATCGACATCTTTGGAGGTAAAGCTCAACATTTTGGTAAGTGCAGTGGAAGAGATGATGCAAAAGATTACTACAATGAATGAGTATGATGTTCAAGACCATGGCTTGTTGATTGAGGAAAGACAAGTGGTTGATCCAAAACATTTCCTTTCTTATCCTAGTTGTCATAGATCTGATCATGACTATTTTATAAATCATCTTGGAGAAGAGAGATCTGTTGATCTGACATGTATGCTTGATGATGTGTTTTATACTAATGATTTTCCTAAGTTTGATCAGTATGATGATGATTATGTTGTCCAAACAAAAGCTAGTCTTGCAGGCAAATGAACCATTGGTTTGTGGAAGGAGGAAGTTCACTTTCAGCAACTCGAATACAGTGATCAGCTGTTGCATATCTGTTGTGCAAGTGAGGAGGAAAGTGTAACGAATTTTGATGTAAGTGAAGGATCTTTTCCTGTTTGTTTTACTTTGTTTTAGTTCATCAGAGACCACTTTCGTGCAATCAAAAATAAACCATCGATAAGTTTTGTTCTTGACCATCTAGAGGTCAATGAAATCCTTGTTCAAGACTTCTCATATCTAGATTTGTAGCCCCCAAATTCCACTAGATGTCAGGTTGTAGATGAAGATTCAGAAGTTGGAATATATGATCAAATGATGCAAGATGATTACGTACCATTATGTTTTTAATCATTTCAGTTTTTGAAGGGAATTTTGCATAGTATGTCTTCAAATGAGAAGCATGTAGAAAATCATGCAATCCCATTGGAACCAATAGAAAATGGGTTGCAATAGTCTTTTAAAGTTTTTCATGATCCAATAGCTGATGTGTTGGATGATGTCTGCAGTCAAAGTCCTTCTCCATTAGCTAACTTTGATCTTGAAAAAAGTATTGATACAAACTTGATCCGGCAGCCAGTTTCTTTGTCATTTCAGTAGGAGTCTCGTCACAAAGCTCAGATCAAAGTTTGCATTTATGGTATGAGGAGAAGCAATGAGATCGATGGATGAGCTAAGTCCTAGTGCACATGAATTTCAAGATCCTCATGCAGTATTCTTGGAGTTAGAGAGAGAATCCATATTATTCAACATGGGAAAATTTGGATCTTTTTACAAGTTTTTATGGGATTTGGATTTTAGTAGTTCTCTCTTCTTTATCATAAACAAGAACTTGTGGAGAATTCAAACCACAAATAGAATGCTTACTTGGTGGCATTGGTTCTTTCATTTCACTTGATCAGGTGATGAATGGAATAGTTAGAGTAGGTTTTATTGAATAAGCTCCATTTCAAGCGTCTTTTCCAGTTTGTCAGTTGTGTTTTAGTATTGAGTGTTGAGTAAAAGTCAATTTGTGTGTTTGAGTCATCAGTATTCAGTCATTTATTTTAGATTGAGTTTTTTAGACTGCATGCCCAATGGAGAAGGCTACTTGGTCTACGGTGTTCTTGGCACCTCCAAGGAGCTACCATCCGCAATGGAGCCAATGTTAGTGTCAGTCTTTGCATCCTTCGACTAGTAACCAAACGTGCTCTTACAAAGTGGTCTTGGGGTTTGAAAGTCATTTTTTTGTCATTTCAGTGAGTCTTCAAGTAAAATTTGGTCACTAGGTATCGGGTCTAGGATTGTTTTCTCTCCTTCCTAAATTTTCCAAGTATTGGTCCACATCACCATTCGTCTAAGTGTACCATCATTCAAAGAGATTTCATCATCATTTCTTGTTCTAATGGGTCATTTTACACCTTGCTCATGCTTTAGTTGTATCTAGGTAAGGCTCATTTCCCTCTCCTGGGGTTTTGAAGGTAATTTTTCTTGGATAGTTAGATCATGAGCAAAACTTCTATCCTGATGCTCATACACCTTCCCCTACTCTTAGAATATCTTCTTAAGCACTTTCCATCACTAATTTCCCTCGAATTCATCATTTTCCCACAAACCCTAGCATATTGCTACAATTTGACACTTTTCTAGCTTAGGCCTGTGTTTTTCCCTTTTTGACCCCTTCCCCTCACTCAATATTTGAAATTTCACTTTCCATTGCTTCCTAACATCCCTCTCTACTTCCCAAAATTTTCTCAAGAAATTAGAAGCCCCTCATCCCCTTCATTTCCCTTTATTTATAAAAATCCTCTGTTCCACACATCGGGATAGGTTTTATTCAAATGATGTTTCTGAGCAGGAAAATACGAATTTGAAAAAAGTGAGAGAGGTTTTTGTCCATCATAGACACAAGAAGAAAATCCTCCACTTTTTACACAGGTGTCATGGTTTGGGAGAAATTCCAAACAATCATTTGCCACAGGAGAGTTGCTGCCCTTTTGGAGCGACCTTAGTAAAATAATTTTTTATGCCAGATGGAATGTCCAAAAGACTTATTTGATGAGTAAAATGATAACTCGACATAGAGAGATTTCTAATGAGCTATTATAAGCTCAATTTGGAGTTGAGTAAGACCTCAAAAAGATGACTACAATAGCACTCTGCATTTTGGCAGCCTCATTCTACACATTGTGACCAGTCTTGGGAGATTGAGCTTTGCATATGGCAAATAAAGTCCAAATTAAAAAATTCAACATGTTCTGGAAAGTAGACTCAACAAGATTTCCAATGAGCTATCCCATGAATAATATAAACATAGGTAAGGTAGCTAAAGGGACATGAAATTGGCGCTGTGCACTTCCTTCAAGCAATTTTTGTAACAGTCCCTTGGTCAAACGCGCAGCGCCTAGGGCACTGCGCACTTTTTTGGAGCATCTTTTGGAGGAAGGGACAGAAGGATTCAATTCAGAAGACCATTTACACTCAAGAAAACCATGTTTCCAGATTTGAAAGTCAAAACTACTAGGTGGAAAAGGCAAAAAACCACCTAAAAATCATGTTTCTGCCTATTTTTTGAGCCATGCACTGTGCATTTGAGTAGTCTTGGGAGATTTCCGTTTTTGAGGTGAAAATCAAGCTCAATTTGGGAACGAGGGGATGTTTTGGAAATGAGACAAGATAAGCTTTCTAATGAGCTATCCTGAGCTAGCTTTGGACACCAAGAAGGCAGACAAAGCTCACTTTGAAGATAGCACTCCACACTTCCTTCAGGTGCTACGCACCTTACAGGCAACCAAATTTTTCATTGTTTTTGTCCAGAAAATACTTTTCACCTGTGGGATTTTTATTTTTCACTGATGTAATTCATAATGATAATGCTATTAAAGTTTACTTTTGTTACCTAGGGTAGATATGTCAGATGAATGGCCTAAGTGGCATGTAATGAATCCGTTTGCTTCATATTAGGAATGAGTCGGTTTGACCACCCTAGTCTTTAGCTATCAGTTCAGAATTTTGTGTAACTATTCCTCCTCTCGTGGATTCGATCCCTAAGGTTAGGATTAGTTGTTTTGAAGCCTATATCAAGTATTTTCTCAGTCATTTTACTGGTTGGACTCAGTGCGGATGGTCAGAGCTTGATTGTACACCTTTGTAAGTAATTTGGTAGGAAGTTAATAAGAATTGCAACTATTTTTACGGGATCCCTGTGGTATGGAGTTCTAGTAAGTTTCTTCTTCTATTATTATATGTTTATTATATATTCCATCTATCATTTCATTACTTCTAGTTGAATGTTTTCAAGTTTGATAGGTATAATCCTTTGTATCAGTGGTCTTCCTTGGGAAATCATTCACCATTTCATGTTTTCTACAGTCTAAGAAGGATCCATGATTGTGACATGCCCTTCTTAGCTTCTCACCAGTCTTAAAAATGTCACCTCATCAAGCCCTAGAGCGCTAAAGCCTATGCTTACCTTGCTCCATAGAACACCCTGCATTTCTGACCTAATTTCCCAGACCTACATTGCCCCTCCTCTTGATCTAGAAAAACCTCTACAAAGTCCAATCAAAACATTCAAGCTATTATAACTAGCCTAAAATAATTTACATGATCTAGTCACCTTGACTGAGATCCTTATGGAGAGAGTCGTCTCCCATCCTAGTAGGGTTAGCTACTTGGCTAAGCTTGGTTTGTGGTTACCATGGCATTGCCTCCCTTCAGCCTGAGGTCAATCTAGGTGATAACAACTAGAGCAATCATAACAACAGAATAAGAAAAAAAAGACATATGAGTTATCCTTTATACCTGAGTAGGAAATTGTCACATTTAAAGAGGTAGAGAATAAACTATGAGAACCAATGGATAGCCTAGATACTCTTAATGTTCTCCTCAATTACTAGCTAACAAATTTGATAGTTGCCTACCAGGGATTTCAGATTCAAAAGGTACTTAATAAGGACTTACTCGAGAAGAAAAACTGCAGATTTTATCCTTGGTAAGTATCATCCCTTGTACTTGGTTTCAATTTGGTTGCCTTATGCATTGGGTACTTATTGGTTTGGTCAATGACTATTCTATGTATTTTTTTTATAAGCTAAGTGTGAAATTCCTTCTAGGTCTATAATAAACAATCCTTAAATGTGGATATATGTAATTTTCTACTCATGACCTCAAATTTTCTCATCAATTTCCCCCTTTAAATAGGTTAAATTATTGCATTCTTTCATTCAGTATAGCTACTATCCCCATAGGCTCACTCATCATTGTAATGATCACACACATATCATAGTACCTACACACAACTAAGCATGGGAGCTAAGCCAAAATTTGAATGTTCCTCCCATACCAAATTTTGTGAGGTCTAGTTGGGACCTCATACCATAGAGAGTCACAAACTATTGTTAGGAAATTTTTCTCTATCAACAAGTATGTGAATTATGGTATAGAGGTCCATAATAAGGTTGAGACTAAAAAATGTGGTCATTTAAGGCCTCAAGATGGATCCTAATGTTTTTCTCTAGAAATTTTCAAGGAGGGAGAAGTAGTAAAAGTGACACATAAAGTTGATTCCTCCAAATATTCCGCTCTAAAATATGGCTGCAAAAAATATATTGATCCAACAAAACTTCTTTATACTTTACAACCTTCCTCTTGGATCGTATCTAACAACATATGAAAAAATTATTTTACCTAGAACATCTAAGTAAAAGGCCTACTCGCATTGCTTAGAAGAACATAATATGTGAGTGTCTTAATAGAGGTGTTTGAAATCATAGGGTATTGAGCTGTTTCTTTGTTTACACGGAAAATTCAATCTGGAATGGGTGTGAGTATTGGACAAGACCCATGGATTGGTTGCAGGAATGGTGACATGCTATGATTTGAGCTCAGAAACTTTCTCAGAGTAGCAAACATTACCCATATCAGCCACATAGTGGACCCGAAGCATACAACATTATTTCAACAAGCATGGAAATCGGCCCATAGACTGAACATTCCACGACAATGGACATAGCAATGGAATGCCTATATTGGGGTTCTTACTAAAGCTCACATCTAGTTAGGTGAAGGTGAGGATGAGGTAATATGGGGGTTCTCGAAAGCTAGGAAATACACTCCTAAGGAAGGCTACCTCGTGCTAGTCGAAACTCGTCGACTACAAGCCATCTAGTACTGGTGGAAGCACTTGTGGAAGCTCAAAGCACCCCCCAGGAATATACTTCTCATGTGGACCATACTTGAAAATGAAATTCCAAAAGGAGATAATGTTCTCAAATGAGCACAACATGGCCCATTTTCGTGTTGTCTTTGCAAAAGCAAAAACACAACCGTTACCCACCTATTTATCGATTGCTAGGCCGCACAAGAACTCTAGCAATCAATCTTATCATTGGTTCCATCTCCGATTAGGTGGAAAGGCACTACTGTTAAGGGGGCTTGGTCAACATGGCAGTCAAGTGTTGTTCCAACAAAGTTTCAAAACCTCCCACAACTCATTATCTGGGCCCTTTGTATCAGGTTCATGATGCTAGGAGAGGGAGGTGAAATAGGGATGGGAAGTTTAATAGTCCTCCCCAAAGAAAATAAATTCTTGTGTGTAAAGGAAAAGGGAATGTTAGGGCGCTAATTTGATGCAAATTAAGGGTGAATTATGCCTCTCTGAATGCACATCATGAAACCATGTTTAAGATTCACCATTCTGAAGTTGTGAGAAGACTAGAGTGTAAGCATAAGAGAGAAGCTAAACATATTGTGGGTTGTGTTAAGCCACTATACTACTAGTGTAACCCCTTATTTTTATTAGTACAACCCCCTTATTATATTGTTGTACCCATGTAGTCCGCATATTGTTACTATTGTGCCCCATAGAAGCCCACTATTGTTATTATTGTGCCCTTACATTATTATTGTTATGTCGGCTCTGATTATATTATGACCCCTTAGACTCCTATATATAGAAAGGAGGTCTGTCATTTGTATCATCCAAGAATTGTTCATTTGTGTAATGTAAAGGAGGTTGCCCCCTCGAAGAGGCTTATTTTTAAGGCGTTGATCTATCTTTTCTATCTTTTTGTGAGTTGGTTTCATAACAGGGTGTAAGGTAATCAACAACATAAGTAAATTGTACAATAGAAGTGTTGTCACTCCGATGCTTTCAAGCCGATGGTGAAGCGTAAGATATATGACATACGGG
>APFE030134256.1:24274-44936 GCA_000404065.3 Pinus taeda
AATTATGCAATAAATGGACATGAAAAATTGGAAGTCAAAGTCTAGGACTCATTACAAAGAAGTGGTTCAAACAGTCACCACTGAGTTTTCAATGGGATCTAAAATTTGACTTTCTCAAAATTGAATGAAGTTGGAACCACTCTGAAACAACCCTAAACACTTAATGTTAATATTCAAAATTTAAGTAAAAGTTGACATTATCCTTATCTTTCGTTTTCAAAAAGGAAAGGTAAGGAGAATGTCAACTTTTACTTTAACTTTAAAAATTAAATATTACAATTAATTACTTGGGTTAGGTTTTGTAGGGCCCTGGGGTTAAGATACTTTTTTTCCTTTTAAGTATTTTTATTAAAAAATTAATATTTTGTGGTCATTAGCTATGTTGTGCTACATTCTTCAGAATTGGTTAGTTTAGTAGAGAACTAATCACTTTGGTGTTTTAAGGTTGGTTCAATACAAGACTAGCCTTAGCCAATTGGAACTGCCAAACTAGACTAGTATAACTCTAAAACCATTGGGACCAACCAATTCCACTAGTTCTAGGCTAGTACTAATAAGAGTGTGCCCTTCTCATCTTCCTCTCAAGTCATTTTGTTAGATCCTTTCGAGAATGGTAATTTGGAGAGTGCCATAAACAGTTGGACTGTTGTGAGCACCTAATATCATAATTAGTTAAGCCTTGACAAATAGAAATTTGCAAGGAACTAGTACGGACATCCCAAAACATATTTAGTGAGGATGTACATGCAAGGAACTATTACAAACCTCCCAATATACTTAGTGAGGATGTGAATGACAAAAAAGCATCATAAAAAGTTATCCACCCTCAAAAACCCTAGAACATTGATGTGTGGTGGAAAACAAATTTCTGGTAGGCTATTAATGCTACCAATAATCATTCCCTCTCCAATTTCACAAGACACACATACTCAAGCTACGTCCTCCACTATGGTTATAGTAAGTTCTTGGAACTCTGTGAGCTATAAGAAATTAAAACTACCTTCGAATCTCCACCAATCTTAGGGAACTCAACTTCTCTGCATGCCACAACTATTTTGGGTACATTGATCATTTAACTAGATGATCACTGAGCTTAAAAGAAGCCCCACTCGTTAAATTACCTTCCACTAGCTCCTCCAAAAGTTAGAAATAGTTTAACTGATAACAACCTGAGATAATTGATCCTTATTACTACAAATTAGCATTCCCATATGCAGAACTAAACTCTAACTCCTCCATCTTGAATTTATTGAGTATACTAGTTGACACAAACCATGTTACACATGCTAACATCATCCAAGTTGTCTGTTGATGTGGACATTTGATTTTTCTCAATTTAATGAAGGAAAAACTAAATTGATAATTTCTTGTTGCATTTTTTAACACATAGTTCACTAAAATGTATTACTTTTACTATAAAATTGGCATAGTTCACATGTTGAGTTCATAAGGTTTTGGAATGATGTGGTTCTATGCATTGTGTATATAAAGAATAGGTGTCCATATCTTTCTATTAGAAACAAGACTCTATGAAATGTGGTATGTGCAGATTCCTTCTGTGAGGCATCTTAGGGTTTTTGGCTCCTCCTATTATGCCTTCATATCTAAGCAACAGATAAAAAAATTCAGTGCAAGGAGTCATAAATGTATCTTCTTTGGGTACTCACACCTCCAAAGCATACCATCTCTATGATGAAGTGAATAAGAAGTTTATAATATCTAGAGATGTGATCTTTTTTGAGTCTTCCAAGATTGACAATATTATTGAGTGGAAACTTAATTGTTTGAACAGTTTCAAACATGAAAAGTATTTTTAAGAGTTTGATAGTGATATTTCACATCTCCTTCTCTTATATCTATAATTTTTATGAAGCGCCTTGAAGAAATCAGGTTGACGGAAATTCCTACCCCTCCTTTGTCAGGAAAAAGCTAAGGGACTACTAGCACCAGGTAGGCAAATTTGATAAGGAGTGAGGGTATATGCAAGATAAAAAGAAAGGATTAATGCAAAGGTGTAATGCAAAGGAATATACTAACTAAATACATATCATCAAACATATGTCATCGCACTTAGTATGCCTTGCATCATGCCTAGTTATTCATAAGATCATGTTGGTCACAACCTATATAGCTTAAATAAACAAGTGGTATTGCTATTCATCTTCTAAGGAATGTAATAAACAAGTGAAACGGAGTAAGACACATAGAGGAAACACATGGAATGACTTTTAGTTCTTGCAACCACGCATGTCATAGAAGACAGAATGATACAACAATGATAAGCAAACTTTTAAGCTACAATAAGAGGTGTATTTCAAAAGATGTGCTTTTTTTTCCATACCTAGCCTCCAAAGGGTTATGCATCAGATGGAGTCTTCATGCGGTCCCGATATTCTATCATAACTTGGGTTCCTTGGTCTTCTTTTTCTATCCTTAGCTGTTTGAGAGTCAGTTATCATGCCATATTTGTTCGTGGCCCTTGAGAGACATAATTGTGTAGTTTTAGCGAGCAATGACTATTGTGCAATGAGGCCCTAGGAGGACACATTTACACAGTTTTAGCTAGATGAAAGGAACTTCTATGGGTTGAGGCCATGGGAGGACACACCTATGCAATTTCAGGATGCAAGGTATATTGGGTAGTCAAGGGATGAAACAACATAGTTTCTGGAGACATTAGGTTCTGGCTGAGGGAAGGACATTGGAGGAAACCACTTCGTAGTTTTGAATGCTAAGGGAGATTGAGATTTGTGCACATTGCACAATTCCAATAGGCAAGGGAAAATCTTGAGGGTTACATATGTGAAGTGCGCAGTTCAAGAAAGTTGGTCGAGGCTAGGTTGATAAGGATACTCTGAAATTTGGCTAAGTGTGGGAGCAGTGGAACAAATGTGAACAATGATAAAACTTGACTATGATCACATAATTGAAAACTTAGTGATACAACATGGACCATCGAGAAAATGTAACACATAATTCTCTTAATACAACAACCTTTGTGGCATCTTATGGCAAGTGCGGCTCCGATGATAGACTTTGGGAGGATAATAGATTGTGTGAAATGAGTGTGAAACATGTATATGCGGTGAGGACAACCCATTCTCATAAATATTTCCCTTGAATCAAAACAAACCTCCCTTTGCATGAAAAGTGATAACCCACATGCCCAAAGATGACAGATTCTATGTAAAAATAAAAGCATGAACGACTCTTAAGATAAAAAATGGGATATTGAGATCATGATGAACTTACAAATAAGTGACTACAGAAAGGTCGATCAAAATATCCATATTACAGCTACCACAACTAAGCCTTCACCTTATTTCTAGCTTCTTTTTCAACCAGTGCCTTGAGTTCTACGAACTTGGATAATGTCAAATATTTCTTCCACATGAAGAATATCCAACACTTCCGTGAGAAGTCGTCAATAAAAATGACAAATATTTGTGTCTGATGATGTAGGTTGTCGAGAAAGGTCCATAAACATCATAGTGAATCCTTTCTAGGACTGCATGTGCTTTGTTGTCCTGACCATGGAATGTGGATTTTATGTACTTCTGCAACGTACATCCTTTTCATACATCCCATTGCTTAAGTAATCCTTTATGGAGGCTAGTGGTTATTTGTTGTATAATATTCGAGGTACCATGATGGAAATGGCCAAGTATTTTGTACCAAAGTTCATCGACATTGCGACATGCACTTTCTCTACCTTAATGGTTAATGCAGAACAATCTTCCACATCTAGCTTATACAAGTTCTTCACATGAACCCCAATTTGCCTCATCTGTCCCATGGCTATGTGTATTAGGAATGCTTTTCCTTTGTTTAATATCACTTCACAACCATTGTAAACCAACCACTTGGTGATTGCTAGCAGACAGACCCCTAATCCTTTACCTTTACCTTTTTTTACTAGTGCATTGTATTGAAAATTTGAAGACAAAATATTTCTTTTCTCTTAAAATTTTTTCTTTAAATCCCCCTCTATGTAGCATTGTCGAATGCAATGATAGACATGTTGTCTCTAATCGTATCATCAAATATGAAAGGGATAAAAGAGGAATTGATGTCTGAGACATCTTGTCAGTAAAATTTGTGGCATTCTTCTTAGTCGACTACCCCCACAAAACAAAGAGCTCAAAAAATTGTTGTCTTTAGATAATATAACGTGAATGGTAAGTAAAATAACAACCTCGGTATAGGCGCAAGACAGACATAGTTCCCTGCAAGCTGGTGGACTTATGGCACACTCTCAAAGTCAATTTTGCAATTGTTAGATAATATTGCCCTAAATTGAGATGTTTATGTCTTAATTGTTAATTGTACTAAATAGGTTTCATCTAAAGTGATCATTATCTTAAATATAAAGCTTTGTCTTAAAATATTTTTGTCTGAAATTGTTCTTGTCTTAAATATAAAGTTTTGTCTTAACATAATTTTGCCTTAAATTGTTTTTGTCTTAAAATAATTTTGTCTTAAATTGTTTTTGTCCTTAAATGTTTGTCTCAAACTAATTTTGTCTTAAATATAAATTTTTGTCTCGAAACATTTTTTTCTTAAATTATTTTTGTCTTTAATATAAGGTTTTGTCTTAAAATATTTTTGTCTCAAATTGCTTTTGTCTTAAAATACTTTGTCTTAAACTATTTTTGCCTTAAATATAAAGTTTTGTATTAAAATATTTTTGCCTCAAACTGCTTTTGTCTTAAATTATTTTGTCTTAAACTATTTTTGTCTTAAATATAAAGTTTTGTCCTAAAATATTTTTGCCTCATTCTATTTTTGTCTTAAAATTTATATTTAAGACAATTCAATTGATATTAAATTTTAATATAAAATAACTAAAATAGAAAGTGTTTTTTTGAGACGAAAGATTTCTTTTGTCTTAAAAAAATGTCTTAAAAGTGCCCTTGGTGTAGTAGTGGTATAACTGCAAGTTTCCTAAAACCTAAGGATTTATGAAGGAATTGTAAAGGTGCAAAGGAACGATGTAACAAACCTAAAGATCGAGATCAGAACACTTGAAGACAGTGAGGCAAGAATAAATACACAGACAGAGAAGTTGAGAGGACTATTAAATGGTGAGATGCAAAAGAACATAGCAGCAAAGCATAGTCGTTGGATCAGTTAGATCAATGAATGAGATTGAGGGAGATAATGCCTAGGATTATGTTGCACAAAATAAAGTCAAGAAAATGAAGAGATCATATTAAGAAATGTGTTAACAGACGTGGAGTACTATTTGGAAAGTGGGAAGTTGTATCTCGCGCGGACAAACACTGGTAAATGGTATTACTAAAATTCACGTGATTAACCTTAGTGGGTGACACGTAGCACAAGAACTATTTTTCTTGTGCATTCTCGATCTGATATGGGTCACGCAAGAATTCATGCGAGATTATGTGATAGTGTGAGAAAAGGCATAGAATTAAGGACAATGTGTATTTATTGTTATCTAATTAGCAATTGAGAAACATGTAAAGGCATTCAAGTTAGTAAGAGATTTCTAGAAAACATAGAATAAACCGACATTTGTGATTGATATGCCATAGAGATTAATGTTAATCTTGTTATTATATAATATTGTGTTTTAATTTGCTTATGGAACAATAAGGTGCAAAGTAGCAACTTTGTTGCTTGTATGTGAATGTGATGACACAGAATCAACTTTTTTGTTGAATTAATCACAATGTGTATTTATTGTTATCTAATTAACGGTTGAGAAACATGTAAAGGCATTAGAGTTAGTCAGAGATTTCTAGATATTGTTATTATATAATATATATAATAAACCCACATTTGTGATTGATATTGCATAGACATTAATGTCAATGTTGTTACTATATAATATTATGGTTTAATTTGTTTATGGAACTATAAGGTGCGAGTAGAAGCTTTGGTGCTTGTCTGAGAATGTGATGACATCGAATAAACTTTCTTGTTGAATTAATGACAATGTGTATTTACTGTTACCTAACTAACAATTGACAAACAGGTAAAGGCATTTAAGTTAGTAAAACATTTATAGATATTATTATTACATAAATATATAATAAACCCACATTTGTGATTGATATGCCCTAGACATTAATATCAATGTTGTTATTATACAATATTCCGATTTAATTTTTCTATGGAACTATAAGAAGTGGATCATTAGCTTTGGTGCTTGGTTCAGAATGTGATGACATGGAATCAACTTTTTTGTTGAATTAATGACAACCTGTATTTATTTTTATCTAATTAACGGTTGAGAAACTAGTAAAGGCATTTAGATTAGTAAGAGATTTTTAGATATTGTTATTATATAAATATATAATAAACCCATATTTGTGATTGATATGCCATAGACGTTAATGACAATGTTGTTATTATATAATGTTGTGGTTTAATTTGTTTATGGAACTATATGGTGTGGAGCATCAACTCTGGTGCTTTTCCGAGATTGTGATGACATCGAATCAATTTTTTATTGAATTAATGACAATGTGTATTTATTGTTATCTAATTAACGGTTGAGAAATAGGTAAAGGAATTCAAGTTAGCAAGAAATTTCTAGATATTGTTATTATATAAACATATAATAAACCCATATTTGTGATTGATATGCCATATACATTAATGTTAATGTTGTTGTTATATAATATTGTGGTTTACTTTTTTTATGGAACTATAACGTGTAGAGCAGCAGCTTTGGTGGTTGTGCGAGAATGTGATGACATGGAAACAAGTTTTTTGTTGAATTAATGACATAGTGTATTTATTTTTATCTAGTTAATGGTTGAGAAACAAGTAAAGGAGTTCAAGTTAGTAAGAGATTTCTAGATATTGTTATTATATAAACATATAATAAACCCATATTTGTGACTGATATGCCATAGAAATTAATTTCAATGTTGTTATTATATAATATTGTTGATGCAAGAGCATTCAGCTGAGAAATATCATTGTATTTTAGTAGACATATGGGGTCTTGTGTTTTAAGGGAATTGGTTTCCCGAGTATTAAATTAATGTAATTAATAAGGTTTTTAAGTAAGTTTGTGATATATATTAAGAATAGGAATTAATTAGATATTGTGAGGATATTTGTAAATGCTCTCGAATGTAGGAGAGCATGAGTGATGATGAGTGATTAGTGAGGATTAAGAGATTTTGAAATATTGTAAATCTTAGATTAGGAATTTTTTCATGATTTTGGGGATTAAAGAGAGTCCTTAGGATTTAGTTGAGATGTTGAGATCCCCAAGGGATCATCGAGAGATTTTAGGACTTAATGAGCAGATTAAGGATCTGATCCAAAAATGGGTTACAGAACCTTTTGTATAAATGTAAGCCTAAAAGGCATAGAGAGAGTTAGTTAGTTAGAGAGTTAGGAATTAGAGGAGATTGATTGTAGCCTACGAGTAGATAGAGGGAAGTAGATTAAAAGGGCCACTGATATAGAAGATCAGACCGAGAAGGAATTAATGGTGCAAATATTTATTTATCAATACATAAGTGCAATTTGTGAGTTGTGTGGTGTCTATTGATTAATGGAATTATTAATTGTGTGTGGATTAGAGTAATTCTGCGTAAATTATGTTTGTAGGTGTGTAGAACCTGAGAAGAAGTTAGTGAAGAGTGTTACGGGTTTGCACACATACATTATTGGAGAAAACCTTCAATGTTACAACAATGGTATATCTACAAATTTTCCTAAACCTTAAGGTTTTATGAAGGAAGCATAAAGGCACGAAGAAATGAAGTAACAGAGTGGAGATATAGATCATAATAAGTGAAGATTGTAAGGCGAGAATAAATAGAGAAGTAGAAATTCGAATGGGCTATTACATAGAAAGAAAGAAAAGAACGTAACAGTGCACAGGAACTGTTGGATCAGTCAGATCAACAGACAAGATTGTGTGAGATAGATGGCTAGGATTGATTCATGAAAAATAAAATCAAGATGAATGGTGGAGATTAAAACCATGTGTCAGCTAAATAGTAGCGCTATCTTCATAGGTGGTAAGCAGTATCATGCACACCCTAAGAGTGGTAAACGGTATTCTAAAATTTCATGCGATTAACCTAAGTGGGTAACACGTAGCATGCGAAAAGTAATTTTATCATGTGCTCTCGACTTGATATCGGTTGTGCATTATTTCATGCGAGATTTCAAAATAGCTATTCAATTTGATGGGTCACATTGACGGTGGAGATTGTCCAGGCTAGTTGGCAAGTAGATGATGCGATAGCATTAGATGGGATGAGATAGATCAATGGTGGAGGTTGAATGTGCTTAAGAGAGCATCGATATACGTGCAAAGGTTTGAAGAATGGTGGAAAGATAAGGTTTAAGTATGGGTTATGAAATATTTCTATTATACGGAAATTATAATAGAAATAAATTGGAATAAATGTATTATGGTGAATGTGGAGTTTTAACCAAAGTGAAAAGATTATTGAAGGGTTTTATAAAGTTTTGCTCAAAGGTTTATAAAGGCTTAGACATTTGGATAGTTAAATGAAATGTTTCGCATAGTGATTATTGAAGGAGCATTAAACCTTGATTAAAGAGAATTTTCCCGAAGTGTGGAATTTTAAATTGCATGGACATAGTTTAACATGCAATTTTATTTGCATACTCTGGGTATATGTGGATTAGGCCGCATCATTTGGTATGAGAGTTGAATAAGGAAATTCTCTGTTTAAGAATTATTTGAGTAAACTTAGAACAGAGTTATGTTTTGAAGCTATGTATACAATCAAGAGAAGATCATATTTTAAATCTAACAAACAATAGGCACACAGAGATAAAGTGTAGCATAATTTCTAGATCTAAAGGAACATAGAACAATACATTCAAAGTGCAGGTGAATGGTAGAACAAGATCATGCAGAGGTCTTGAAGGTGAGATGATATGTTTTTGTTTTAATTTGGTTTGAAGATTTGAGATTTTGTGGTCTTTATATTGTCGCACAGGTAGCCATAGAAGAAGGTGAGAAAATTGCAGCAACCTAGAGCAAGCAGTGCTCAATTGGTTCTAAAGGAAAGAACGAGAAATATACTAAAAGACTAAGCTCAGAGGAGAGAAGCTTAGTGAGGTGTCATGTAGCAAGGAGGACTTGTTATTGCAGAGGTTTTGTTGTAGCTCATGGAAAGATCATAAAGGAAATTCCATAGAGAATGTGGGTAGAATTGCTAAGGGATGAAGGAAGCTGGTAAGAATTTTTGAGAGAAAGAAGAGGTGTCCAAAACCTAGTATTTCATTTGTGATTGAAATACAAGAGGATAGTTGTGTTCTTAAAAGGTGAAGATGAGTTGAAGCCTAGAAGGAGCAGAGAGAAGTGCTTGCCAAAAGACCAAGTATAGAGGAGAGCTTGGTGAGGTAAGTGACAGCAGGAAGGGCTTGTTGTTGCAGAGGCTTTAATGTAGCTCATAGTAAGTGAGTGAGGAACTCATGAAGATAAAGAAGAAGATGACTACTAATAGTCATAACAGAGATAATAGAGGTTTTGAGAGAGACCACAATAGAAGAAAGGTGAAGAAAGAGGATGCCAAGGAAAATGGCCTATAGAGACAATTAAGTGAAGAAGAATATTGAGGAGAAGGTAAGCTCAAAAGAAGATTCTAGAAAGAATCTTTGAAGGTGTGAGCATTACAAGTCCAAATAAGATGGCTTGGTGAGGCAATTATAGTAGGTTAGAATAGACTTGCTATTGCAGAGGTTTACTAAACAAGGAAAAGTTCACACAGAAGAAAAGATGACTATGGAAAGTCATGTGGAAGGCTCGGAAGAAGGATACAAGATGAAGAAAAAGGGTGCGAAATAAATCTCAAGGAAATAGATGAGTCAAGAGGAGCTTGACAAGGAGATTGTGGAGTTAAAAGAATAATTCGATGTATTAAGGATGCTACTAGAGGAAAACCAAAGACAAGGTGGGTCTTAAGGAAAAAGCCATTGAAGTTGCATAAGTTATAGAGAATTCTACAGCAGAGGCAAGTGAAGTGGCTGGTGGAAAAGATCAGAGAAGCTGAGTTGGAAATGGAAGTTTCCATTTGTGAAGCAAAACAGGGTGAAGTTCTCGGTGAAGATGTAGAATGGAGATCAATTAAATATCTCATAAACTATTGTGATAGTTCAAGGCAGCATGAAGAAATGTGGATAAAGGTAGCAGAAGATGCTATAAATCCTTATATATTTGAATCTAATAATTTTGATGTGATTACTAGTTTTGCAGAAGTTAAGTAGTCTTTTGAAGCTATCAAAAGTATGGAAGAGTGTCCTTCAGAAGATTAATACTCTAAAGTAAAGAATTATGGAGAATGTCTCTTGATTGAGAAAAGCAGTGAGTTATTGTAGCAGAAAGAAATTTAGTAATACATTGATGTTTGAACCTGTTATAACACAACAACATTTTTTTGTGAAAGAAGGAGATGAGATTCAGTCTAAAGAACTGATTTGTGAAGCAACAATTGAGACTGTTGAACCTTGCAATTATCAAACTGATAAATTGTGTACAAATGTAGGAATTATAGGTGACGATGAAATACTTATGAAGTGTCACAGAGAACTTGAATTACTAGAGTATTTGATGGAAAACTCACAGTATGACAGTGTGATTGTAGACGAAGACATCATTAAAGTAGATAGTGTGGAAGAGAGATTTTCTAAGAGTCTTGAGAGTCCTTTAGAGAATTCTTTAGAGAGGTTGAATCAACATACTGATGTGCTGATAGAGGAGAAAAAATCAGAGTAGCATACTAAGATGTTTCCAGAGGAAGAGAAGGTAATGAGACCCTATATTTTTAATTCTGATAATTTTTTTATGATTACAGGATTTGATGAAAATGAGACAAACATGTTTCATGTTGAAGAGTCAGTTTTAGAATTGAAGAAGACTAGAAGTTGCCGGGATAGACATACTAATGACGAAGATGAAAAGCATGATGATACCATGCTTGGAGAAATTAAATTGATTATCAAAATCAGTCAAGGAAGTGAAGGACAATTTCTGAGGGTTGTCAAATAAGAGGAAGGAAAGTATGTTGGAATTGATGAACAACATAGTCATGTATTTGAGAGGAATCAAGTACAAGGGAAATTGGAGGACATTTTTTTTTTTTGAAAGTAAATTTACAGATATTGAATAGAGGTTGTTTGGAAAGTCACAAGAGGGTAAGGATGAAAGGGTAGTAGTAAGAGTCCAACAACTTCAAAAAGAAGATAATGAACAATATTTTGAAGATGAGTGGATAGAGTACAACAACAAATGGCAGACTATGTACCAGCCCAAGGATAGAGATGTGCCAGAGGAAGAGAGATAGAGATTGAATAATTATGGTAGATAATGATGAAGCAATCCATATGGAGGAGATTGACAACAATAAGAAGAATGATCAATTAGAATTTGAAACTGATTGACAACGAGAGGAAGATGATACAAAAGACAACATACATACAACAACAATAAAGGAACAGAGCATTCAAACAACTACAAACTAAAGTTTTAGACCCTCGAAGTTTTATATCAACATATGAGAACACATGACCAGGAGATCATGAATGGTTTCAACCTTGGGAGTATGATGTAGGAGCATTCGGCTCAGAAATATCATTGCATTTTAGTAGACATAGGGGGCCCTATTTTTTAAGGGAATTGGTTTCCTGAGTATTAAATTAATGTAACTATTAAGGTTTTTAATTAAGTTTGTGGGAGATATTAAGAATAGGAATTAATTAGATATTGTGAGGATATTTGTAAATGCTCTCGAATGTAGGAGAACATGAGTGGTGATGAGTGATTAGTGAGGATTGAGAGATTTTGAAATACTATAAATCTCATATTAGGAATTGGTTTCATGATTTTGGGGATTAAAGAGAATCCTTATGATTTAGTTGAGTTTTTGAGATCCCCAAGGGATCATTGAGAGATTTTAGGACTTTATGAGCAGATTAAGGATCTAAACCAAAAATGGGTTAGAGAAACTTTTGTATAAATGTAAGCCTAAAAGTCATAGAGAGAGTTAGTTAGTTAGAGAGTTAGGAATTAGAGGAGATTGATTGCAACCTACTAGGAGATAGAGGGAAGTAGTCTCAAAAGGCAACTGATATAAACACATCATAGCGGAAACATGTACAACATATACAATGTATGCTCAACAATAGTACCACACATCCAAAAACACACTATCCTTACTAAGAAACCTTGCTTCCGTTATCTCATCCATGCTTATCCTAGCATGATACTACCACACTACTTTCACTTTGTTGATATATCCTTCAACGTTACATGCTATAACATAGACATAGGCATAATACAAGTATACAATATAAAATCATATCCACATGACACTGACCTCATATATTTGTCATGACTATTCTTCCCAATTGATGCTTGTAAGGCTAGAACCTCTTCATGTTTTTCTCCTGCATAAGCAACCATTGCTCTACAAGAATGATTCCTGACAACTATGTTAGATAGTAACATAGATACATGGATACATACATGCATATATAAACATTAGCATAAAATAATCATAATCCTCCCAGGAAATGACATACTTTCATACATGTATACATATATAAACTTCAACATAATCATGATAAAAAAATAATTACCAGATAACATAAGGTCTAGGTCAAGAGAAATTCCTTATTTATGCACAGGAATTGAGAGAAATAGTTTGCAACATATCCAAATCATATGACACCTTTGATCCATTTACTTTACCTTTTCCAGTTACCTTTCGCATGTTTGCACTACTTCTATCCATTTACCTCAATGGACCCAACTAGTCCAACTGACTGTCATAGTCTTACCTTCCCCTACGCTTACTCATTCACCAAGCTCCATCTAAGTCTTACATCACCTCTTGGGTACGAAATATCTCTCCTCAAGCTACAATAACTTTCCTCTTTCCCAACCAATTTGCAAGACTCAAAACATAAAATGAAAGATAAGAAACAAACAAGAAGAAGACCATAAAAACCAATAACAACATGACTCCGCAAACAAAGAGGTATGGCTATAGACTAGAGATAAACAAAGCCACAAATTAAGCTCAATAATTCATAAAAGATGAAAAGAAGAAGACTAAAAACAAACACCATGACTCAATCCCCATGGTTCCCAGGGAAAGCTCAACCCGAGCCTTCTTCAAGGTTTCATGGAAACCTCCCTTGCCATGCAACTCCTTGCATCATGCTCACACATGTCAACTAGATGTTCCAAATATCAAGACAATCATATTTATCAATTTGAAATAAACTTTTACAAACAATCATGTCGTAATCCATAGTCATTAGACATTCTGCTACAACTACAAACTACATTAAACTACAGATCAACTATCTCAACACATACATGTTAGTACAATCATCTTAAAACAAATTCATTTGAACACATACTCATATTAAGGAATTCATCAAAAATTCGTACCAACTTGCAACATACAATGTTAAATAAATCAATTATACAACATAATAGACATCGAACATTCAAATTTAGATGACGTAATCAACTATGAAACATCAAGTATAATACATAAGCAAACTCATACCTTAGTGTACCTTAGAGAAGGCTATCTTGTCTGCATTATCAATCTAGTTAGCGAGATATAATTTTACAACATGTCAACTCAAGCATTCATAAGGTCATGAGATCCATAACAATATCTAACTAACATGTTGATATCATAAACTCGTACACAATTATCATTCACACATATGAAAATTAAATATAGATTAGTATGACACCATCTCACAGATATGTTGGTTCATACCTGAATATCACAACCATAACCATCTTCATAGGTCAAACCAAGTTAACACAATACATATAACATCAATATCTTTAAGGCGATGAACATAACCATCACTCGTTTGACCAATCCAGGTTATAACATCAATATCTCAATGAAATAACTCTAATCATCAATTTAATAACACATAACAACAATAAGCTATATATCGTACTCATCAACAACATACAACATAATCATCAGGTTATCTAATATAAAACAACAATAGCAATGCATACAACTACAAGTTACGATCATTCTTGACTATCCGGCACATGTGCATATAACTACGCTAATCAACCAACGTCTATCATGAATGTAACCATAACATCAAAAGACATATACATAATCCTAACACATATAAAATCCTTAACTTACATACCTGCATGTCGAACATGTAATACATGTATGACAATCTACTCTTACCCCAAAGTCCATCTCCTACTCTATCTCAGCCAACACATTAGCATCATAATATCCAATAGCACCATGATGACCTAAATTGTATACAATGACTTCACAAGGCATGCTTTACCTACTATACATGCATAATCATAACCAAGGCCATACGTGCATAAGAACTACATATACGAACATAAAAAAGGAGTACCAAACCATATACACGTCATTCTAGCTAGAGTCTTGTCACCAATGCATGGCCATATCAAGTACACAAACCATGACCTCATGCATGACAACCACCATTACTCCATTCTACGCATTGCCACATGCAACCAACAATACGCATAAGCAATGCCAAATCAACTATAGCTATGCATAAATGCATGTAGTCAAACATAAGTGATCATTTATTGTAATCAACCTACAAGACTAATACATCTAATCAAAATATTCAAAAAAGTAACCTAACATACAATGATATAAGTAGGTATCATGAAATCAACATGTAAGTGACATATAATTCATACACAGTCAGTCACATGTTCCAAAAAACAAGACATCGTGTCTATTAATTTGAAATCAACATTCACAAATACTAACAACCTCTAAGCATACCCCCTTACTATCAATGGTCCAGACTAAGGTAGAAGGAGAAAGCTACTATAATGGCCCGATCTCTAATGTCCAATTATGGAAATGGGATCTCCAAAGCTCTACTAAATTTAACCACACTTGAAAATAAATTGATTTTTATTTCTCATACATTTTGTATGATATTAAGTCAAAGTATTTCACTTATTCCACTTGTAACATAATAACTAAGAACCTACCACGTTTCCATTTCCTTACATGCAACTCTTCAAATTCCTTGCATGCAACCTTTCAAATTCCCTACATGCAACTCTTCAATTACTTGCATGCAAATAGGAATATATTAGCGACATCCATATTATCACACTACAATACTAGCCCATAAAAAACATAACGTCTTCTTCAAACGATTACCATACTTTTACATTTTCTTCAAACTACTATACTATTACATTTGCATGTAAGCATTTATTCAAACACTTTACATGCAAACTAATATAGCAAACTATTTGCATACAAGTAAGCATATATCAAATACAAAAATAATAATACACATCAATATTATCCCCAACCACAAACAACATACTCATTGGGGCATTTTATCAAACAGTTTGTATGCAATTAATCATTGAACCATTTAAGCATTTCCTCAAACACTTTATATGCAAACTAATATAGTGAATGATTCAATTCATATATCCTAAACTATAGTAGTACAAGTTATGGAAATTGAACCATATGATTAGTGGTATTATCCCTCACTATGGTTCAAGTTACAACTTATGACATTTTATAGATGAAAAGTTATACCAAAACTACCAACACAATCCTATTTGGTGCATGATTCTAGGAGTATCCAGAAAGCTCGACTTACACAGGTCATACCTCCTAAAATATAGCAAATAAATGTCTTAAATTTTTATCAAAATATACGTGGGATTTCATCTCATTGAGGGAAAACTTTCATCTCTAGAGAGTGCTCAAAATAACAGTTATAACAAAAATGTCAGCGTGACTTGTTTGAGTCCTGATTTTAGGAGCATTCAGAAGGCTCAACTCCCTCTACTCATATCTCCTAAAATATTGTGACCCAACATTTGAAATTTCTACCACATGATCATGGGTATTTCCCCTCAATGTGGACGACTTTTTAGCTTATGAAAGCCTAGACAATAAAAGTTATTGCAGAAATTCCAACGTTACCTGTTTAAATGTGCATTCAAGAAGGTCATCTTCCTTATATCATAATTCCTATAGTATTGTGAACCAATATCCAAAAATTTTACCACATTATTAGTGGGATTTACCTTCAGTATGGAAAAATTTTCAACTTCGAAGAAAAGTTATAACAGATACGACAAAAAGGTCTAAAAATTAACCTTTGTTCTTCGTTTTACCTATGATAGAGCCCATTCAATCCAAGTGTTTGAACCATGCTTTGATACGACTTATAACACCCTCTGAGGTAAATGTGCATATAAACAACATAATAGCAACAGAAATACAATAAACATATCAACCATAAAATTCCATATATATATATATATCAATACATTTTCACATGAAAATCAAGGGAATGAATTTTTTCATTAATAATTGCAATGAACCAACTGGTGATGGGACTACCACGTCCCACCCCACCAAAGATTGATGGAGCCAAGTCTCTCTTTAGCCAATCACCTTCGTTCCACATTCTAAGCATGAATGTGGGACTTAGAACACATTAAAAAAACACCAATCAATGTGGATGCCACTCGAGTTCTTCGCCTACACCATGAGGAATTTGAGTGCCTCATAGTCTCTCAGCCTTTACCATGCATCCGTAGTCTGATCTAAGGATCACTAGGTCCTATGCAGAGACATACTCTCCAAGCTTTATGGTGCATTCCATCCCGGAATCACTAGGCCCAATGGAGAGAAAATACATATCTTGGCTTTACCGTATATCCCACCATTCACCAACAAGGATTCCTAGGCCCACCAAGGCACACAATCTGGCTTTACCACAACCCACAGTCCGGTTCAGGGGTTACTAGGCCAGTGGCTTCATGCATCCTCAGTTTGGTTCAGGGACCACTACCACCATGTGTTTGTCAATTTAGAGATCCACACCACTCAGCATCGAATCCAATCCAGCCATCCCCCACAAAATGCATGAGAGAACCCATATCATCAAAGCTATCAGGAAATGGCAAGGCTAGGCTGAAAATACTGTCACACTTGGCAAAACCCATGGCATGGTAGAAAAAGAAACACATGCAATCCCATGCATGCCAAATATAGCAAGTAAAATACACATGCAAGTTGATACATGCAATGAAGCCTGTTGTAGCTGCGTGATCCTGCCTTTCCCTGCTTGATATTTGCTTCCTCTTGCCTTCTTTGCTTTTATTGCTCCAATGCCAAAGTGCTCCAAGAAAAATCTAAGTGTCCAAGAGTATGAGAGAGAGAGAGAATCAAGAGAGCACCAAAACTAAATTGATGAAGTCTTGCCCACTGATCCTCATAAGCTTTCTTAATAATGAGGCCTTTATTTTCTTCATTTTCCATTATTTTTCTTGAATTTGCTCCTCACATGCAAAATGTGACCTTTCACCTTCCTTTTCTCCTAATTTCCATTATTTTCATAAATAAATGTAGCAAAATACTTTTTTGCCTCTTTAATGCCTTACCATTGCCTTTGCCAATTTCCTTAGCTATAAAAAGCCAAATGAACACCCCCTAGGATGTCTTGCCCACAATTTAGCTTGGAATACATGTCCAATCATCCATGGTATTTATGTATTTTTACATGGAATTTTCACTAGGGCTATTACAACACACTTGATGCAAAGGGAGTTACACTAAGTGTACTGGAAGAAGACTCAAGAGTAAGCATTTGGAGTTTGAAGAATCTCAAAAATCTGAGAATGGTTAGAATACAGGTAAACTAGGTAAGGATAGATGTGGAAGAGGGAATATCGTCATCAGGAATGAATGTGGGAATAATGGGAAACTGGTTAGAGATGAGGCACTTATTTATCAAATTTATACCAATAGTAAGCACCAGATATTGTGTAATGAATGTGGACTTCCCTCTTGTGGGAATTGAGGAGATGAGTAAGCTTCAAAGTTTCATTATCTATGGATACCTAGGGTTGGGTTTGTGAGAGTATACTTGAAAGTTTGAACAACTTGAATACTTAGAGTTGTCTCACTATCCCCATCCAAGGGAGATCTCTCCATTAGAGAAGTTTCCCAATCTGAAGTCTCTGAAACTACGACATATGCCTAATTTGAAGTGGTTGGGTATAGGACAATATGGTAGGTCAGATGGACATCCCATGTTAGAGAAGCTGGTTCTCGAATACTTAGAGAGGTTAAAAATCATTATGGGACCACCAAGTAGTGATGCTGTTTGGAATGAAACGATATTTCCTAAGCTTCATGTTTTGAAGATACTAAAATGTTAATCATTGTAAAGACTTCCCAAGGGAATGCAGAAACTAGCAAGTTTAAGTGTAATAGTTGGCACAGATGATTGGTGGGGAAGAATGGAATTGGGTGATGATAATATGAAATCATATCTTCAAAGTTTATTTAAGGATGTGTAAGTACATAAGTGGGCATAGAGGTTTGGCGGGGAAGAATAAAATTGGTGATGATGATATGAAATCATATCTTTGAAGTTTATTTAAATATGAATAAGTATTATTATTTCAATATACTTTATTTTTATTGGTAGATGTTAACGCAATTTAAATGAAGGTATAAAATTTCAGATGCATCTTAGCTTTCATTGTAACTTTTTGTTAAGCATTATTGTTATAGGGGACCAATCGCTAAGTTAACATATGGCAACTCAAAAGTGGAAGATAGTGAGCATGAGGAAGCAGAAGGCAGGGAGGTTGAGTAAGAGCAATGAGTGTCATGGAAGGAAAAAGCTTACGGAAGAGTAAGAAGAACAACCATGGTCTCCTTCAATATGACATTTACACTAAGGTATTTTTAACTTTTGTGAATTTTATAATAAAATTCATTTCCTTCTAAATGATATTGACAATAACGTATTGTACTATTTATATAATAAATATAATCACTATAATAATAAAAAATAAAAGTTAATATTATGAAAAATGTTTTTATAACTATTATATAAATAAATTTATTTTAATGATTTTTTTTATTGAAAATTATTATGTTTATTAAAATTAAAATTTTCTTCACAGTTTTACAAGGAAGAAATTACTTGAATTTGTTTAAAGTTTAAAATGGTTTATTATACCAAGAGTAAGAGCTTTTTGGAATTTTCTAGAATTGTATTTCTATGCTAAAAAAAATATTAAAAATAGTGTTTTAAGATCATTATATTTTTGTTGAGCTAAAACATTAAGAAGGTTGGTAGTAGGACAAATAATCAAAAAATTAGATTTAATGTGATTATAAGTCTAAAAGAGTTTTTTTCATCTTCAATCCTCACAGTGTGACATAGGTGACCAACTATTTCAACCTATGGTACTTAAACTATTTTCAGAGTTCAAAAATGCCCATTTTCACTATAAGAGCTCATGTCAATTTGTTCTTTAAGGATGTTTATTTTCTTATTTACACTAACCAAGACAGAGTTACTTTTTTTTTGTCAAAATTTAGGTTGATCAACTTCTATAATATCTTAGTTCATTTTTTCCTTCTAACTTCTTCTAACCCCTTAATTTCTCCTTAAATTTTAAGTTGATTGTATTTTAAATAGTATCTTTGTCATGTAGAATTATCTCCACCTTTACCCCCCAATGCTTTATTGGTGGCTCAGTATCCTTATGTCAATCCCACTTTAACTAAACGTGATGGTTTTAGTTAGAATTAGAAGGACTTTTAGGATATCTCCTCTTCCATGTTTTTTAATCTCTTATTATACATAGGATATATAGTGATTTTCATACTTTCAAGGGGTAAAGACTTGCTTTGATGAGGTGGATAAGATAAAGTGTGTTTCTTTTAATCTTGTATTTCGTATGTTATATAGTTAAATATGATTCATAAATTTTTATTTTGTTAATTCGATAATTATTTGTATTTCTAAACTAAGTTATTGTATCAGTTTTTTTTAATTAAGTACTTTTAGGTTAATTGAATTTCTATTTTTTAGAATTAACTATAAAAATAACAAATAATTTATATGATACAAATTATTATTAAATTTAAAATTATTTAATTAATGTGATTTAATATTTATTATATAAATTTTAATAAATTAACTATATATATATAGATAGATAACTAATAAATATTTAAATATTCTATATATAATATTTTTAAAGAAGTATAAATTAAACATTTGAATATTATGTAACATCTTAAAAAATAAAAATAAATAATTATTAAAGTATATTTTCTTTTGTTAAATTTAAACTTTAACACATAGTTAAATGAATAGTAAGACAGTAACTTATTCTAAATCAAAGATGTTGGCCATCACAATGCAATGCAACTTGTAGCTTGGAAAACTATTTCAAAATGCATCGAGGAAAACCCATGTGTCAGCATTGCAACTTTAATTCTAAGTCACATGTAGTTCATGGAAAAATATTTAAAGTGGAGCAAGGAAGCACCGCTTGTCAAGATTACAGCTCTAATTCTAAGCCACACGCCATCTTTGGAAAAATGTTTAAAGTGCAACAAGGAAGCTCCACATGTCAACATGACAACTTTAATTCTAAGCCACTGTCGTTGAGGAATACCGATATGAAAGTCCTTGAACCCTCATGTCAAAATGGCATTAGACTATGTAATTCCCTTGGCATCCTCCTACCATGGTTAATAGATGGGTTCAAGAAGTCGTGCCCTTAAGTTATCACTTCTATGCACACATTTAATGAGTCTATATTTATTGACTTCAAGGGATA
>APFE030134265.1:16673-42796 GCA_000404065.3 Pinus taeda
TTTCTTGGAATGATCATCATCCTTCTTACCTCCTGAAGAGCCCTCTCCTTCATGTGGATGTTTGGACCCTTCTCTAGCGAATTTCTCATTTCTTTCTTGGTACAATATCCTCACCATTTCAGTGGGGTCCAAGAAAGCCTTTCTGAAGACTCTTTCTTCTTCTTTTGGATCCATGTCTGTAGGAATTTCTCCTTCCTGTTCAGACATTCTTGAAGCTTCTGCTGAGAATCTTGAGGGAAAAATTGAAGGTGGAGGTGATGGCTCTTTGGCTTCCTTGACTAAGGATTCTCTCATTCTCTAGTCAACTGTCCTTCCCCTCTTTTAAGTTTCAACCTGGTAAGCATCAATACTTGCAAGACAGTTAGAAGATCTTTGCACAAAAACAATCAAAAGACAACTACACTAGAGATTGATTGAAAGAGCGTTTATCTACTTTGCAATTGTATAACAAGAGCATTTCGAAGGCTTCCTGGCTCGTTTCGGGCTCTGTCTATAGCTTACTTGACTGCTTTTGATACAAAGAAACAACAACATGGCTCTAATACCAACTTGATCTGAATTTGAAACTACTTGTAAATGGTTTGCAAGGTATTCAATTCAGGAATATACATGTTTAAAAGATGTCCATGTCTTGCAGTAAAAAAACAAATGAAATTTTCAGCCGTTCATGACCCATTTAAGTATAGCAGAATTATTTCCTTTTATTGTTTAACACACTAAAACGAATTTGTTCTGCAAAATAAATCAACCACAGATGCAAAAGAAGTTGATAAAGCAGTTCACCCCTCCTAGGCTACGTCTGCTGGGTCCAAGGCTCCCAAATGGGCCTGTCCTCGTTTTAATTAAATGCTCAAAATTAATATACAGCTGAATAAAAGCCTCTACAAGTGGAATAGACTGTAAAAATGGATTCAGAACACTTGAATCCTTCAAGATTGACTACTGGTTCACCTCTAATGGGTACCTGCAATCCTATACAACTCTCACAATACTGGGCCCTTGTGGCTCCTAGAACTTCCACGGTGCCAAAACCTCTACAAATGACCTCAGATGGCTGTAAAACCTGTGCCAATGGATTCAGAAGGTCGAAGAGACCCAAAATAAAATTAAAAAATTCGTCCAAAACGGACTTTCCTAGCCAAAGTTATTGCCATTGACTCCCAACTGCCAGTTGCCCCTACAAAAACTCCAGATAACTTTAGTTGGAGCCAGTTAGGCCCGCCAAATATGGCGGGTCTTCCAAATTCACCACCTCTGCCAAAATCTCCGCCAAATCCTAACCTGACCGCCGGATTTAACTGTCGATCTTTAATACGCATGCGATCACATTTATATAACTGGCCGTTTTTCTTAGATTTCGTGCACAAAATGGTTAGTCAAAAGCCATTTAACTATGTGTTAGCCTCGGCTTTATAGCATGTGAACACTTTATGTTATAATCGGTTGGGTTATATGCGCTGGCGGTTGGGAGGAGCCCCCGGTTTTCTGGGCAGTGGTCACATATATGAGGGGACTGGCCCCCTTCGGACCCCACCCAAGCATAATACAAAACTCCTATAGTATATGATCCACCATACAAACACGAACCACCTGTTTGGCCTAACGGTAAGGTGTGGAAGTGTTACACCGGAGGTCATGGGATCGAACCTCATCGCCACCAAAAGTTTTGATATACGCCATCCGAACCTGCTGATGTCACCTTGGGCCACGTGGCAGCCTTCGGGCTTGCCACATGGAATCTTGCCATTCGCTGCCCAAAAAGAATATTCCCTAGAATATTCCAAGGAATATTCTATGGAATATTCTTTTTTAATTATTTTTTTGGAAAAAAATTCAAAAATTAAGAGTCATTGGGCGATTTTGTTTTCAGCGTAACTTCTGCATACGGAGACCGTTTTTCGAACCGTTTGCGGCATTGAAATCAAGAGGATGAGCTCTTTCCAGTTGTTCAATTTTGAACCAGTTCTGAGCACTTTCATTTTTGAGCATTTTACGACACTTGGGACATGAGCCCCTGATCACCCAAACAATGCCTAACACAATGTACAAGGAGGGCTACTGCCACCCCACACATGGGGTAGTCATGGAAAGAATATAACACAACCCAAAATTCTCCCACTTGTTGTTTTCTTTCCACGGGGGGCCATAGGAAAGCTTAGTCATTCCTCCAACCTTGCAATGCCCATTGTTGCTCTACACCAAGAGATCTTATCTGTGCTAACAAACTTTATTAATGCATCTGCAGTATTCTTCAAAGTGTCCACCTTTACCAACAACACCTTTTTTTTCTCAACCATATCCCTCACAAAAGTGATACTCAACATCAATGTTCTTTGTCTTTGAATGATAAGCAGGGTTCTTTGCCAATAAAATTACACTTTGGCTATCACAGTCTATCTTCATAGCTCATTGTACTAACCCCATACTTGGTCACAATATTTGCAACCAAACTACTTATGTGCTTGCATGAGTGGCTTCCATCTATTATGCCTCTGTATTTGAAAGTGCCACTATAGACTGTCTCTTACTCATCCAACTCACTACACCTCCAAATAGGTTAAACACATACCCACTTGTAGATCATCTTTGATCTAGATCTCTAGCCCAATCTGCATCAACAAAGCCATGGATGTACAAAACTCTGTCCAATCCTGGTCTTCCTTGGTAGCACAAACCATAAGCATTAGTGCCACACAAATACCTGAAAACCCTCTTCACTGTTGTCCAATGTTCCTTCCCTGGTTTTGACATAAACCTGCTCAATGCTCCCACTACATGTGCAATGTCTAGTCTAGTATAGACCATTGCATACTTCAGGCTGCCAACTGCACTTGCATATGGAACACGAGACATGTCCTCTTCCTCTTCTTGTGTCTTGGGACACTGTTCAATAGATGAATTTACACCTACAGAAATAGGAACCTTCACCGATTTACTATCCTGCATGTTAAACCTCTGCAGTATTGTCTCGACATATTTCCTCTGGTTTAACCAGAGCTTCCTCTTTACCTAATCTCGTTTAATTCCCATGCCCAAAATATAGTTTGCAACGCCATGATCTTTCATGTCAAATTTGGAGGAAAATTGGGTCTTCGAATCATGGATAATTTCTTTGTCATTTCCAGCTACCAACATGTCATCCACATACCAGACTAGATAAATAACACGGTCACCAATTAATTTAAAATACAAATAATGATATTCTTTTCTTCTAGGGAATCCAAGTCCTCGTATAAATGTATCAAATTTCTGATACCACATCCTTGGTGACTAGTTTAACGCATACAAAGAAATTTTAACTTGCATACTAGTTATTTCTTACCCTTCATCCCAAAGCCTTCAGGTTGCTTCATGTAGATATCTTCTTCCAGATCCCCCTGAAGAAATGTTGTCTTCACATCCATCTTTTCCACCTCAAAATCAAAAGCAACACAATAGATAAAAGTAATCTAATAGAAGCTACCTTACCAACAGGAGAAAAAATATCACCAAAATCAATTCCCAACACTTGGGAATAACCTTTTGCTACCAACTTGTTAGGTTCCTATACCAATAGGAGTCATAATTACAAATGACTAAGGTTAAGCCTCGTAATATCTTACATGCTTTTTCTTCTTGCAAATGGTTTTCATATTAAAAAAATTTAAAATGTAAAGAGGGTATGTCCTAAAATAAAAATCAAAGGACAAAAAGAATAAGAGAAGGTCAAAAAAATGAATATATATGAACCCCAAAAAACAAAAAGAGACCATGAAGTGTGCAAGTCTAAATGCCACTACTATTTAATTTTATACATAATAATGATTGTGTGCAGCTTGTTATTCATGCCACAACCCATGGTAATCAAACTGTTTAATCTTGGTTATTTCATGCTTTGAATTTTATGTCTTTTAGTTAGAGAATAAAATATGTCCCAACACTTTAGTCTTGGTAGATCACTAGATAGGTAGAGAAAATAAAAGGAGCTCATCAGTTAAATCTGAGCCCTTGGATGATATAAGGTTAAAATAGATATATTACTTTTCAAAAGAAAAATGGATGATAAGAGTTTGCTAGTCTAAATGTACCGAAATAAAATGAAGAAAAAATGTTAGGGTAAGTAAATGGGTAAGTAGAAGAAAGGGTACTGAAGTATAAAGTTGATTGGATCAAAACACATGCATCATGCTTAGACACATGTTTTAATATGTATGATTAATTATGAAGGCAAAAGAAAAGGTTTACAAGTTAATGTGGTTAACTCCCCCTCATTCATTTTTCCCTTTACTTACTAATTTCCTATCCACAAGTATGTTCTAAGTACTTTAAATCCTTCTAGTCAAAGAGGCTCAGAGAATTTTTCTGGGACCAGACCCTCGGCTTAATGACCTATGGACATCAAGTGTTGAAATTCCCTTCATGAAATTAATTTTCCCCTTCATTTCCCTAATAAAACCCCTTTTCCTAAGGTTAAAATTCATTTGCCTAGGAAAAGTAAAGCGAATCCATGATTAAATTCCTTTTCATTTGAAAAACCCACAAAAAACATTTTAACCTAAGTATAAAGCATATGCAGAAACATTACCTTTTTACTTAGGGGTATATCCACTCTGCCCATCACATTTCATATTAATTTTTGATATAATTATATAAACCCCCAATATACCTTTTCCCATATATAATTAAATCCCCTATGTAAATACACCCAAACCTTAGTTTTAATGAAAACTATATGTTTACCCCTTACCTTGACCAAACAAAAAAATCCCCTCGTTAACCCTAAATAATCACAAATCACTTGTGATTAAAGCATCGGGATCCCTCTAAACCCATGCTTTTATCACCTGGGCGTTTCCCTTCCCTGATTGTCGTCCAATCAACATCTGCTTCATCCAACAGTCCACTACCATATTGGTTGGGCATGATGGCCGAACGTTACCCGCCTGATAAAGTGGTTGTCCCTGACCCCCGATGGCTACGTGTTAAGCACTGGAGTATATCAGGTGACCCCTCCTAAAAACCACCTTCACCTCATAAGCGATGCGAAGACCTCTAATACCGCCTCCCCGCCAACCCGATAAACCGCTTATTATCCATAAATATGAATTTCCGTGCCATATTTAAAAATTTAACTATTAAGACTAAGAACCTAAAAACCCTCATTTTTGTTCCTTCTGCCTATTTCATAGTATAAACCCATTACACCCTTCAGCACCACCTGGAACCTATGCAACACAATTTGACCTCTGATTACTTTCAAAGCATTGCCACGACTCCTTCCCTAGACATCCCTATGTAATAAAGTCATCAATTGTTTTTCTTGCCAACCTATGTTTTCTTAAATGATTGTTGTATTTTGCAGGTAAATAGCAGAAGACCAGAGCTTGGATAAATAGTTTTGATACTAGTCACAAAACTTGTTTACTCCAAGACTCGAAAGGAAATCTATTTAAAAACCTTCATTCAGAAGAAGAAAACAGTTATACGCAGAATAGAAAAAGAAATCATTCACACAGAGACATTGACTGTTAAAACAAAGGAACCAGACAGAGTAAACAATCAAAAGACAAACAAATCAAACATACATAAATTTGATCAATATCCGTTACCATATGCTAATACATATAAAAACTAAATGATTTACTGTTGAAATATACTATAAAAAATTAAAATGTATAGTAAAGGTAAAACACAATAAAGGGTATTGACAAGTCATCAAAGTAAAAATGTATCAAATAAAAGAGTATTAGTAAAAGTGTATCAGATTGAAAAATCAAAGTGAAAAAATATGAAATCAGAATAGAAATGGTACATTTTCCTTAAATTTCTTGTTTAAGGCATAACTTTGCAGAAACTGTTGTGGCCAATCCAAGATGAATTTTGAGAAACAGGAGGAAGTTTGTGTTCCTAAAAGCCCAATATATAAAAAAAAATATCTCAATTTTTACACAGGTATTACAACAAGGGAGATAAATGCATATCTTCCGAGCCTATTGTTCGGATTGTGCAAAGTCCTGTTTTTGACATCTTTTTGCAGAGAATATTGTGAACATCGGGAGCTGAATTTTGGGAAACTGAAAGAGGTTTATCTCAATAACAAACATATCTACAATAACCTATTTAACTTTTTACATATCTATCTCGGATTGATATATAAAAAGGTATCATTGGACCCTAATTTTGCAGAATTTAAAGGGCAAATGCACAAAGGAATGAGGCAGTTAGTGACTTGGAAGTCTCATCATCGATTAAGACTTTCTATCAAATTCGACTTTCTCTTCTTTTTCACCCTCAATCCATAAATATAGTGCCAAATAGATTCATTTGTTTTGAGTGTTCTTTATTTAAGTTCTATTAATGTATAATAATTTGAGATATTTGTAAAACCAATCTTGATATTTTTTCAAGCAGTAGTCTATAACGCGACTTTTTGAAAGCTTTTCCGGCGGATTTTTCCGGTCAAAATCCGGCAGCAATTCATTGGAATCCCAAGTTTGATAGCTAGTTTCTGCACAATCAATGGCTCCCAGGGGTTTTCCAGGGCGCTGAATCCAAATATACAGTTAAAAAACCATTTTAACTACTAAAAATCAAGATTTAACCTCATTTCTTCCGCCGGATTCCGTCACCGGAATCTCCAAAAAGTCGCATTATAGACAACTCCTTTTTTCAAGATATTTCAACTTAGAATTTGTATAAACACTTCTTCATTTGAAGTATTTTAGTGTGGATTCTTAGACATTTCTATAGACTTCCTGATCAAAAGACCATAAAGCTATTGTATCACTGATTGGACCAGCAAGCTGGATTGATGAATAAAGATAAGATATTTCACAAGATTCATGTGTGAAGCGAAGTGCAGATAAGTATTTTCTCATGTTGTTGTTATATATTTTAAAGATTTTCCACAATCTTTAATGTATTTTTGAATCTGAATGCTATAACTGGACCAATATCTCAAAATTTATTTAATTACACTCTGTTTTAACAGTTAGGCATATAAATGTTTTCTACTAATATCTAAGTTAAGGAATTCCTAATTTCTCCTTAGCTTAAGTTGTTTCTTTATAATCTATAACTAAAGATTCTTAATTGCCCTTTGTTTCTGATTACCCCCTGTTCCTAGTTTCAATCCTGGTCTGACAATTCTTAATTGCTCTCTCACCCTGGTTAAAACCTTTTCACCCCTCTGGCCCAAAGACCTACACTCTACTATGCTATCTTGCCCTTTGAACATTCCCTTTAGTGAGTTGATCTAGTTCTGTTGCCCTTCTGTTGACTCCATAGCCTAATGGTTTAGAGACATCATTCTATCCATCTGTTTAAAGAAACATAACCCCACCACCCAATCTTCAATACAAATCAAAAATCCCCTGAACATTCATAACTAGCCTAAAATTCAAACAAACAAAGCAAAATCATATAGAGAGAGCCCTCTCTGAGCCTAGATTGGCTAAAGCCTATGCTCCAAAAGTGGTTTGTGGTTACCTCGGTGACTTCTTTCTTTAACCTTGAGAAAATAGTGAGTGATAACATAGTGGCGACCATACTGGGGAAGACTAACATTTTCTTCATAAATCTTTTACAGGTTTAGATATGATCTATGACGGTGGACAGTGATCAAACAAACAAAGGTTAAAATCATCCACCTGGCGACTCCAAATCAATTTCACAATCAAGACTCCACTGGAGGAATGAACCTGAAAGAACCATATGAAAAGATGAGGCTTTTAACTTGGATTTTTATCCAAGACATTATGTTCTTTCTCATCAATAAATCTTTTCAATGTATATTGTATTTTAGAGAATATTTTAGATTAATTTTTTATTATTTCCCTTTGAAAATTGTAGATATAAAGTCTCCTTACACAATTGAGTAGCATTATTCTAACTCTTATGAAGATCATTTTCCAAGAGAGGAGCATCAAACAACCAAGACTAATCATACAATCCCTGTACATATTCCTATACCTTATAAAGTTCCTGATAGATATAAGCCACTCATGTTACCTCCTATACTCCATGATTTCCTTGATAATTATTACGAGTATTTCCCTAGGTTTGATGGAGAGAATGGTGTTACTGCCCAAAAATATATTCAAGGTTTTGATAATTATCTAGACTTATTTGAGATTGATGAAGATGATGTTAGAACCAGACTTTTTCTCTCTCTTTGCAAAGTAGAGTAAAGAGTTGGTTCAAGAATTTACCTATTGCAAGCATCTCAAATTTCCAATAGTTTGTCAAATTTTTCCTTGATAGATGGATAATCAAAGTCAATCTTTTCATGATCACAGAAGAATATAATCAGTTAAAAATACAACCAAATGAAACAATACAACCTTTTTCTGACAGATTTAATCAAATCTATTATTCAATGCCATCAAATATAAGACCTCCTCTTGATTCAACTCTCTTGCATTATCCAAAAGCATTTGATCCAGAGATAGAATTTTAGCTAAGAGAAAGAAACCCCTCAACACTGGAACAGATGTAGAATATTGCAGTAGATGTAGAAGTTAATCTGCAAATTAGAAGAGAAAAGTTGAAAGTAGGAGTGGAGAAGAACAACATTGTTGAGGTAAAACTTGACATTTTGATAAGAAAAATAGAGGAAATGATACATAAGATCACCATGAAAGATAAAAAAAAATTGTTCAAAATCAACATGACACATTTATTTCACAAAAAGAAGAGGTTGATAGCCATGAACAAATTCCTGCTAATTCCAACTAACATAGATCAGAAGATAGATTTATAGAGAAATATGTGGAGAGGCAATCTACTGATCTAATGCGTATGTTTTATGACATTACTTATTTTAATGATTTGCCTAAATATGATCAGTATGATGATAATTATGTTCTTCAAATCCAAACTAACCTTACAAAGAAATCATAGACTAGTTTGGGAAATAAAGAAATTAAGTTTCAATAGCTTGAAAATAGTGATCATCTTATTCATATCAGCTACGAAAGTAAGGAAGAAAGTGCAGAAAAATTGGAAACAAGTGAAGCTTCTTTGCCTCTTCGTTTTGCTTCATTTCAGTTCATCAAAGAAACTTTAAAGCAATAAAAAATCAGCAGTTTTTAGGTATTGACGTTAACGTCAAAGAGGACAATAAAATTCTTGATTAAGGTCCTTCAGTTTCACAACTACAGTTGTCAAATTCCATTGAAACACCTGATCAAATAATACAAGAAATTTCTACACCACTATGTTCTGAATCATTTCAATTTTTAAAGGAAATATGGTATGAAAACTCTAAAGAAAAGGATGAGCAACTTGTAGAAATTTGTGAAGTCCCATTTGAACCTATGAGTAATAAGTTGCAACAATCCTTCCAATTTTTTCAGGATCCCATAACTGATGGGTTGGGTAGTGAATGCAATCAGAGTTTTTCTTCGCTAACTAACAATCAGATTCAGGATCAAGATGATAAAGATTTCATCAGTCAAACATTTCAATCAAAAGAAATATCATCACAAAGCTTGTTTGCAAATATGCAGGGTGATAAAGGTGAAAGTGATATTTCAGTTTCATGGCCTGGAGGCCATCCAGAGCAGATGTACAATTGCTTAAATCAGTTCAAAAATAGTGTATATATTTTGGAAGATCTTTTTGTAAAGTTTTTAGATTCCACCAAGGAAATCAAGTATTTCCTTATCTTCTCATTGGTTGACAAGGTTATATTGGGTTGTAGAACTTTAGTTTTAATCACAAATAAGCACAAGAAAAAAAATCCACCAATGTATATGATGCTTGAATGGTTGCATTGGTTGTTTTATTTTACCTAACCAACAGTTGGACAATTGATTAGAGTAAGTGGGTAGGATTTCAGTTTGAATAAATTCAGTTTTTCAGCAACAATTTTTGTTAGATCAAATTTCAGTTTGCAGAAAAGGATGTATTTTCAATCATAGAGATTATACAACAAAGCATATACATGTTTGGGATTGGCCCAATGGATCAAGCTACTATTCGACAGTGTTCTTGACATCTCACAAGGAGATGTCATCCCCTTGCGGAGCCATTGTTACGTTCATATACCAACAGGAGTCATAATATTGAATGACTAAGGTTAAGCCTTGTAATATTGTACATACATTTTCTTTCTGCAAATGTTTTCCATATTAAAAAATTTAAAAATATAAAGAGCATATGTCCTAAAAGAAAAATAAAAGGACAAAAAGAATAAGAGAAGGTCAAAAAAATGAAAATATATGAACCCCAAAAAACAAAAAGAGACCATGAAAGTGTGCAAGTCTGAATGCCATTACTATTTACTTTTATGCATAATAATGATTGTGTGTAGCTTGTTATTCATGCCACAACCCATGGTAATCAAACTATTTAATCTTGGTTATTTCATGCTTTGAATTTTATGTTTTTTAGTTAGAGAATAAAATTTGAACAAACAGTTTAATATTTGCAGATCATTAGATAGGTAGAGAAAATAAAAGAAGCTCATCATTTTAATCTAAGCCCATAGATGATATAAGGTTAGAATTAGATAGATTAATTTTCAAAAGAAAAATGGATGATAAGGGTTTGCTAGTCTAAATGCACCCATATAAAATGAAGAAAAAATGTTAGGGTAAGTAAATGGGTAAGTAGAAGAAAGATTAGTGAAGTATAAAGTTGATTGGATCAAAACACACACATCATGCTTAGACACATATTTCAATATGTATGATCAATTATGAAGGCAAAAGAAAAGGTTTACAAATAATGTGATTAACTTCCCCTCATTCATTTTTCCCTTTACTTACTAATTTCCTATCCACAAGTATGTTCTAAGTACTTTAAATCCTTCAAGTCAAAGAGGCTTAGAGCATTTCTCTGACTTTTGGTGGGATCGAAATCTCGGCTTAATCACTTATGGATATCAAGTGTTGAAATTCCCTTCATGAAATGCATTTTCCCCTTCATTTCCCTAATAAAACCCCTTTTCCTAAGGTTAAACTTCATTTGCCTAGGAAAAGTAAAGCGAATCCATGATTAAATTCCTTTTAATTCAAAAAATCCACAAAAAACATGTTATCCTAAGTATAAAGCGTATGCACAAACATTACCTTTTTACTTAGGGGTATATCCACTCAGCCCATCACATTTCATATTAATTTTTTATATAATTATATAAACCCCCAATATACCTTTTCCCATATATAACTAAATCCCGTATTTAAATACCCCCAACCCTTTGTTTTAGTGAAAACTATACGTTTACCCCTTATTTCGACCAAACAAAAAAATCCCCTCACTAACCCTAAATAATAAAAAATCACCTGTGATTAAAGCATCAGGCCCCCTCTAAACCCATGCTTTTATCACCAGTGTGTTTCCCTTGCCCGATTTCCATCTGATCAACATTCGCTTCATCCAACGGTCCACTGCCATAAAGGTTGCGCCTGATGGACAAACGTTACCCACCTGATAAAGTGGTTTTCCCTAACCCCCCGATGGCTATGTGTCAAGAGCTAGAGTTTATCGGGTGACCCCTCCTAAAAACCGCCTTCACCTCATAACCAATGCGAAAACCTCAAATACCGCCTCCCCGCCAACTCAATAAATCACTTATTATCCATAAATATGAATTTCCGCGCCATATTTAAAAATTTGCCCGTTAAGACTAAAAACCCAAAAACCCTCATTTTCGTTCCTTCTGCCCATTTCACTGTATAAACCCATTAAACCCTTCAGCGCCACCCTGAACATCTGCAATAGAATTTGACCTCTGATTACTTTCAAAGCATTACCATGACTCCTTCCCAGACATCCCTGTGAAATAAACCCATCAATTGCCTTTCCTACCAACCTATGTTTTCTTAAATGATTGTTGTATTTTTCAAGTAATTAGCAGACGATCAGAGCTTGGGTAAACGGTTTTGATACTAGTCACATAACTTGTTTACTCCAAGACTCAAAAGGAAATCTATTTAAAAACCTTCATTCAGAAGAAGAAAACAGTTATACACAGAACAGATAAATAAATCATTCACACATAGACATTGATTGTTAAAACAAAGGAAGCAGATAGAGTATACAGTCAAAAGACAAACAGATCAAACATATAGAAAGTTGATCAATATCCATTACCATATCCTGACACATATAAAAACTAAATGATTTACTATTGAAATACACAGTAAAAAATTAAAATGTACAGTAAAGGTAAAACACAATAAAGGATATTGAAAAGTCATCAAAGTAAAAGTGTGTCAGGTGAAAGAGTATCAGTAAAAGTGTATCAGATTGAAAAATAAAAGTGAAAAAAGATGAAATCAGAACAGAAATGGTACATTTTCCAGAAATTTCCTGTTTAAGGCATTGTTTTGCAGAAACTATTGTGGTCAATCAAAGATGCATTTTGAGAAATTGGAGGAGGTTTGTGTTCCTAAACAGCCAATTTACAAAAACCTATCTCACGTTTTACATAGGTATTACAAAAAGGGAGATAAATGCATATCGTTAGAGCCTAGTTTTCAGACTCTACAAAGTCCTGTTTTTGAAATATTTTTGCAAATAATATTGTGAACATCTGGAGTTGAATTTTGGGAAACTGAAAGAGGCTTATCTCAATAACATACCTATCTACAATAACCGCTTTCAATTTTTACATATATATCTTGGATTGAGATATAAAAAGGTATCCATGGACCCTAATTTTGCATAATTTCTGGGGTAGAATGCACAAAGGAAGGAGGCAGTTAGTGACTTGGAAGCCTCATCATCAATTAAGAGTTGCTATCAAATTCTAATTTCTCCTCTTTGTTACCCTCAATACATAAATATAGTGCCAAATATATTCATTAGTTTTGAGTGTCCTTTATTTAAGTTCTATTAATGTAAAACAGTTTGAGATATTTGTAAAACCAATCTTGATATTTTTTCAAGATATTTCAGTTTAGAATTTGTATAAATACTTCTTCATTTGAAGTATTTTAGTATGGATTCTTGGACATTTATATAGACTTCTTGATCAAAATATTGTAAATATATTGTATCACTGTTTGGACTAGCAAACTAGATTGATGAATAAAGACAAGATATTTCATAGGATTCATGTGTGAGGCGAAGTGAAGATAAGTATTTTCTCATGTTGTTGTTATCTTTCTTAAAGTTTTTCCATGATCTTTAATGTATTTCTAAATCTGAATTCTATAACTAGAACAATATCTCAGAATTTGTTTAATTACACTCTGTTTTAACAGTTAGGCATATAAATGTTTTCTATTGATATCTAAGTTAAGGAATTCTTAGTTTCTCCTTAGTTTAGGTTATTTCTTTATAATCTATAGCAAAGATTCTTAATTGCCCTTCGTTTCTGATTACCCTCTATTCCTCGTTTCATTCCTAGTCTGAGAATTCTTAATTGCTTTCTCACTCTGGTTAAAACCTTTTCACCCCTTTGGCCCAAAGACCTCCACTCTACTCTGCTATCTTTCCCTTTGAACATTCCCTTTAGTGAGTTGATCTAGTTCTGCTACCCTTCTGTTGACTCCATAGCCCAATGGTCTAGAGACATCATTCTATCCATCTGTTTAAAGAACCCCACCACCCAATCTTCAATACAAATTAAAAACCCCTGAACATTCATAACTAGTCTAAAATTCAAACAAATAAAGCTAAATCATATAGAGAGCCCTCTCTGAGCCTAGGTTGGCTAGAGCCTATGCTCCAAAAGTGGTTTGTGGTTACCTCAGTGATTTATTTCTGTAACCTTGAGAAATTACTGAGTGATAACACAACCAAGCTTTGTATTTCTCCACCTTTCCTTTTGCATTCATCTTCTTCTTGAACACCCATTTGCTGCTAATGGGTTTCCTTCCAGCCAACAACTCCACCAAATCCCAAGTCTCATCTTTTATGAAAATATTCCATTTCATCAACCATGGACTCTTTCCAGAGTTTTCCATCCTCTGAATCTACTTCTTCCCTCACAGTCCTGGGATCAACATCAGTAATAGATAAAGAAAAATTTGAACAAAAAGCAAATGGACTATACCTTCCTGGCTTCCTTCTTTCTCAAAATGATATTCTCATAGCTAGAGTTTGTGGCTCTTCATCTTCTGACTGCTCTTCTGCTGTAGAATTTTATTCTTCCTCATTTAGCTCAAACTCTATATTCTCAGGTTCCTTTGGTAGGACTTCATGTTTAATAACATATTTCACCTCTCTAAACACCACATATCAGTTGTACACAACCTTCCTTTTTTTTGGGTTCCAAATATTATAACCTTTTAAACCATCCTTATACCCAATAAAGATGCACTTTTTAGATTTACTTTCCAACTTTGTTCTTTTCTCCTTTGGAACATGTACATATGCATCACATCCAAATACCCTCATATGTGAAAGAGAAGGTTTCTTACCAGTCCATACCTCTTGTAGAGTCTTATCCTCCAATGTTGTTGAAGGTGATCTGTTAACCAGATAACATGCAATATCCACCGCCTTTACCCAGAATTCCTACCCTAAGCCGACACCACTGAGCATACTTCTTTCCCTTTCCATCAACATCTTTTTCATTATTTATTCAACTCCATT
The DNA here is from genome assembly GCA_000404065.3 of Pinus taeda. Classification (NCBI taxonomy): domain Eukaryota; kingdom Viridiplantae; phylum Streptophyta; class Pinopsida; order Pinales; family Pinaceae; genus Pinus; species Pinus taeda. Next base: position 31,203 of record APFE030134265.1, read on the forward strand.
TTTCTTAGGTGTGAATGGAGTAGTCTTCTGTCATGCTATACCATACTTCTTACAAAACTCTTTCAGTTCCTTCTTGCAAAACTCTCCATCATTATCTATCCTCAACACCTTTATCTTCTTCTCTGTCTGGTTTTCCACTAGAGCCTTAAATTATTTAAACTTGTCAAAGACTTCATATTTCTTCCTGAGGAAATATATCCATGTACTCCTTGATAAGTCATCTATAAATGATACACAGTACATAGACCTTCCCAGTGATGGAACCGACACAGGTCCTAACATGTCACTGTGCACAAGCTCTAATATATGTTTCACCCTCTTACCACCAAAGGGGAAACTCACGCAAATTTTTCTTCCCATATACAAAATTTTCATAGAAATCAAAATATAGAGAGCTATCAAACATACCTTCTACCATACCATTACCATGAAGTACTCGAAGGCCCTTCTCTCCAATATGTCCAAGCCTTTGATGCCATAGCATGGTATTTTCTCCATAGACCACTAAATTTTCTACTCCACTTTCAAGAACCACAGAACTATTGCACCCGTCAATAACATTGATACAATGAAGCTTGTACAGAGTTCTAATCCGTAATTCCCGCATCAATACCAGTGCTTCTTGAACCATCTTGTAGGTATCTTTCTCAAACACTGTTTTTACACCTGCATCATCTAGCTTGATTATAAATATTAGATTTCTGGTTAATGCAGGAATATGCAGAACACCCAAAAGTGTTCTAATCCTTCCACCTTGCAACTTCAACTTGAATTTTCTATGACCAATGATTCTAGTCTTCCTGTCATCCCCTAAGAAGACACCATCACCATCATATTTATCATACTCGCAGATCCACTCTCTATGGGGAGTGAAGTGAAAGGATGCACTTGAGTCAATCAACCATGCCTCATGATCTACATGTGTAATTGAAGAAGAAGCCAAGTACACATCCCCACCTTCATCTGAGGTGGTTTTCAGCTCTGTAGAAGGAGCATCATCAGATCCCTTTCCTTTCTCAGGAGCTTTAGATATACAATCCCTTTTGAAGTAGCCTTCCTTTCTGCATTTCCAGCACACCTTTACAGGTTTTCTTGGAGATTTAGATCTCCCTCTAGATTTGGATCTCCCACTTGAGGACTTATTTTTGTTTCTGTTCTTGGACTGTCCTCGTACAGACAAGGCATCACCATTCTGGCCCTCCATATTTTTCCGTCTCATTTCCTCCGATAACAAGGATGAAACTATTTCATCAAACTGCAAGGCAGTTGCATTGCTACCTATTACAACAACTAGACTATCCCACGAATCTGGTAGAGAAAATAACAAACTAATGAAATTATCTTCATCTAAAATTTTAATATCAACATGTAATAACTGGATTACCACAGTATTAAAGGCGTTCAGATGCTCTGTCACCGAGTCTCCATCTTTCATCCTCAGGTTATACAACTTTTTCCATAGGAATAGTTTATTCACTAGAGACTTAGATTGGTACAAAGCCCTTAATTTTTCCCATAAATCCTTCACCGAAGCTTCCCCTGATACATTTAGAAACACTGAATTTGAGACACACAATCGTATTGTGCTTTTTTCCTTATGATCCAACTTTGCCTAGTCTCTAGCTGACACTGTTGTTGGTTTAGTACCTGGATCTACCACAATCCACTGATCTTCATCCACCAATAGATCCTCCATCTTTAGTTTCCACAATTCAAAACTTTGACCATTAAATTTCTCAATCTCTATCTTTCCACGGCTCGCTATCTTCTTTCACCATAAGAATCGATCCCGCAAATCTCCACTAAATAGGGTCTACCACAGGCCGAAGAAAAACCCCTCAGTAGCAAAGGCATCCCCTTTAAGCCAAAACAACTCTGATATCGAATGTAGGTTTTAACCCTATACAAAAATTAGTTGCATAAGAATTCTAAAAACATAAATAAACAATGGTGAGAGTATAAAACAAAAAACAAATATACACAAATATTTTCCCCTGCATCCCGAAACTAGGACTACTAGATTGATTTTTCATTATTTTCCTTTCAATGTTACAATACATATATATACATGCCGAAGCATTCATAAACCCCAATCCATTAACCCTGGATTAGAACATAACCGTAGTTCCCTTGACTAGATCTACAAAATACCATGGGCATAAAATCATCATGCCAAAAACTATGTGCGAAATCCATGCACAAAAACATAAGTAGGTCCGCCCACCTAATATAGGGTCCAAAAAGAAATTTCCTAAGAAAATGTTTCCCGGGGCGCTGTCTTGGACCCGATGCAGGGGGGCTACTGCCCCCTTGCATACCCCCCGACAAGGGGGCCAACCGATCCCCCGCACATGCGTTAGTCATGGAAATAATATAACAAAACCAAACACCTCGGATAGATATTTCTAACAAGGTATTGTGTGCGTCAAATGGAGTTTGTATGCCAAAGTTACGACCCCGGGAAGTTGATATACCAAGTTACCCAAACAGGGCCCATAGTTTTGGTGCTTCATCTCCTAGGGTTAGGTTTCTGGATGTTTAGGGTTTTCCATTGTTTCTCAATAGTAAATATACCTTCGAGCCTCATTGTAACACATTTAAGAGGCATGTACCCACCACATCTCTTCTCAAAGATAAGCTACCATCAGCTGAGCTAGTTTATTTCCATTGTGTTTGTATGCTTCTTTCAGTATTTGATATTAATGTAATGAAGTGTAATTTTTGCTGCATCTCTATATTTATGGTTATATATGTAATTTTTTGTGTTCGTGTTTAAGACCGGATCACCTCGACAATCATTCCAAAGTTTTTGAGACTCCCAAAGGTGTCCCAGCTATTCGCGATCATGATCATTCTATTCACTTGATTCCAGGAAATGTTCTTCCAAACAATAGACCTTGTAAATATCCTTATGTCCAAAAGAGTGAAATTGAATTTATGGTTGCAGAAATTCTAGATTCAGGTATAATTCAACCAAGCCAAAGTTCTTTCTCTTCTCTAGTAGTGTTGGTGCACAAGAAGGTTGGGTCATGACATATGTTTCCATATTATAGAGATCTCAACAACCTCACTATTGAAGATAAGTTTCCCATTCCTGTTATTGATGAATTCTTCGATGAACTACATGGAGAAATTTACTTCATGAAGTTGGATATCCGTTCAAGATATTATCAAATTAGAATGACAACAAAAGACATTCCAAAAACAACATTTAGAACTAATGAAAGTTAGTATGAATTTTTGGTCATGCCTTTGGCCTTACTAATGCACCTTCCACATTTCAAGGTTCGATGAATTTCACTTTCAAACTCTCGCTTAGAAAATTTGTGTTATCATTTTTTGATGATATACAAATTTATACCAGGTCTTGAAAAGATCATGTTCAACATATTTAGAGGGTGCTCAAATTATTGGAGGAGGAGAAATTATATGCAAAATCCTCCAAATGTTTCTTTGGGGTACATGAAGTGGGATGCTTGGGTCATATTGTATCCCATGAGGGTGTTAAGGAAAACCCTAAGAAAATTAAAGCCATCAATGAATGGAAAATCCCCACAACCGTAAGGCATATTTGAGGATTTCTCGGGTTGATAGGGTATTATCGCAAGTTTGTTAATAATTATAGGAAGTTAGCGGCACCTTTAACAACATTATTAAAAAAATATGCATTTTCTTGGACTTTTAAAGTAACTAAGGCCTTTAAACATCTTAAAGAGGCAATGTGTCAAGATTAAGTATTAGCTACACTAGACTTCAAAAAAGGCTTTATTGTGGAATTTGATGCCTTAAGAAATGACATTGGTGTTGTTTTAATGTGAGAAGGAAGACCCATTGCTTTTGAAAGTCCTCCAAACAAGGGAAAGTATTTTCCTAGATCTATTTATGAGAAGGAAATGTTGGCAATATTACATGCACTAAAGAAATGACACCCTTACTTAATGGGAAGAGACTTCAAGATAAAAACAAATCATGATAGCCTTAAATACTTCTTGGAACAAATATTATCTTTGAAAGAGAAAAATAAATGGGTCACAAAGATGTTGGGTTATGACTTTGGAATCATTTACAAAAAAGGGAAGAAACATGTTATTGTAGATGCACTCTCAAGAATGGATGAGGATGTGGAAGCATTTCTTTGTGCCATTTCTATTATCCAACCTGATTAGATGACTGAAGAAATGGATGAATGGAAGAATGTTGAAGAGGTAGGACACCCATTTAAAACTTGCAGCAAGATCTTGATTCATCTAATTTATTTATTTGGAAAAAGATTGATTGTGGTACAAAGATCACCTATATCTATGTAAGAAATCCAAACTTAAACAAAAGGTTCTTTTGGAATTGCATATCTCTCCTATAGGAGGGCACTTGGGATTTTTAAAAACTTTCCACAGAATCAAGAAGGATTTTTCTTGGGATAGACTTAAATTTGATATTTAGAATTTTGTGGTGGAATGTTTGGTTTTCCAACAAAATAAATTTGAGACAATTAAGACCCCACATATTTTACAACCATTATCCATTCAAAGTCAACATTTGGAAGAGGTCTCAATGGATTTTATCACATTTTTACTAAAGTCTAAAGGATGAGAGTGTCATCATGGTGGCTTTGAAAATAAATTAGTGGCATTTAAATTAACAAATTAAAAATAGTAATAACAAAAGAAATTAATGCCAGCCATAATTACAATACTTCAATTTACACCTTAATCTTATATAAATTATATAGAGATTTAAAGTAACTGAAAGTAAAAAATAATAATTTAAATTTTATTATCAGGAGGAAATGTAATGACTAAAAAAATATAATTTACTTTTACTATAACCAAGAAATGTAATTTTTTCACATGACAAGAAAAAATATTATTGATATTACATTATGTGTAATTCATTTTATGTTCCATTTACATGTGATATTTAAAACAAAAATATATTTGTAACAAAATATTTTACTCACAATCGTAAGTAAAATATTTCAACATCCATATTAAATAACGTAATTGTATAGACACTTTATATAGAGAAAACTAAAGTAATTTTAATTGAAAATTTTCTTATATTTTTACTTTAGTGAGAAAGATTGAGATAATTCTTATTCCATTAATAGTTTTTTTCTAATTCAATGTATGAGGGATATTTGTAAATTTTTCAATGTATGAGGGATATTTGTAATTTTTTCAATGTTTAATATGGATTTGATATGTAATATTTTACTATGTATTAAAAATAAAAATAATTAGATGTAATTTTACAATCATAGTTCAACCATACTAAACTTTGTAATTTATAAAAATACCTTTGCATTTTTTTAAGTAAGTCGTTTTTCATGCAATTTCATATATAAAAATTTGATATAAGTTCACCAATACATAATCTATAATAAACATTATTTCATAAAAATAAACATCATGATGATGACCATCAAACAATCATAAACATCATCTAAGATACACGTTCTAAGGGACACATTCAAATTCACTACCATCATCTAATTATATACACCTCTAGCACATATAAATGTCATTAGCTAGCACACAAATATAATAATCTAATAGGGCATCATCCTTTCAAAGCTAGTACAGTCATTACTACATTTATGGAAATAGTTCAAAATCTACATGGAAACCCAAAAATTATTGTAAGTGATAGAGATCCCATTTTCACTAGAAATTTTTGGATAGAATTATTTTCTTGTCTTTGTATTCAATTTGCTCATAGCTCATCTTATCATCCTCAATATGATGGGAAAAATCAGATAGTAAACAAATTTTTGGAATGATATATTTGTTTCTTTGCATATAATAAACAAATACAATGCATCAAGTGGTTACCCATGGTAGAATTGTGGTATAACACTTCCTTCCATATTGCATCAAAATCGACCCCATTTATGGCGCTTTATGAATATCATCCACTCTCTATCAAATAATATTTTAGAGATAATTCTAAGGTTCATGTAGTGGAATTTCACTTCAAGCATCAACAACAAGTTATCCAACTCTTAATGGATAACTTGACTCTGGCACAGAATCAAATGAAGAAATAGGCAGATCAACATCGTAGTGAAAGAAGTTTTGACGTGAGTGATCGAGTATTTTTATGACTATAACCATACAAACAAATGTCTCTCAAGTAACATAAGAAGGATAACACCCAATTACTATGACCTTTACAAGGTATTGCAAAAGATTGGTACTATGGAAAACAAAAGTGGAGCTTCCTACATATTTTCTAGTACACCTAGTTTTTGTGTTTCATGCTTAAAGAATGTTATAGGTGACAAGATTTTAGTTAAAACTATATTGATAGAACTTTAAAAATAAGGAAAAAACATATTGGATATTAAATCAATCACAAAAATAAGAATATGATAACTACGAAATAGATCAATTTTAGAGTATCTCAGTAAGTGGAAGAACTTACTTGTTAAGGACTCCACATGGGGGTGATGCATATTTTATTAAAAAACATATAAAACCACTCAAACATTGAGGACAAAACTCTTTTGAAGGAGAGGGGTATGTTAGGTCCCTATAGTACTAGTGTAGCCCCCATATTCTTATTGTTGTGCCCCATAAAAGCCCAATATTGTTATTGTTGTGCCCCATAGAAGCCCATTATTATTATTGTTGTGCCCTTACATTAATATTGTTATGTTGTCCCAAATTATATTTTGACCCCTTAGATTGTTATATATACCAAGGAAGCCTTGTCATTTTAATCATCTAAGAATTTTTCATTTATGTGATGTAAAGGAGGTTTCCCCCTCAAAGAAGCTTATTTTCAAGTCATTTATCTATCTTTTCTTTTGTTTGTGATTTGGTTACATAACAATATTTCCCAAGCAATCTTAACCATTCTTGTTTCATCAAGTCACACGGAGGAAGTGTAGTGGAGCCTTGTAGGCTATCCACATATGGAATTGAGCCACATGAAAATCAAGATAACAATATTGAAATAAACTAGTGCCAGGGAATGGTTAATATCATAATAATTGGGAAAACATTTATAGAACAAGAATCACCTTAGCCCAAACAGAAATCATATGCATTTTCTATAAAATACTAAGGTTCAACACACAACACACACACACACATCATTCTATATATATATATATATTATATAATATATATATATATTATATATATATATATATAATATATAATATAGTTCATCTTTCAGTTATGTGGCCATTAAGCAATTTGATTTATAATGCATAAATTTGTAAGGTCCACATTATTATACGTATAAGGGGTAAATGAGTAAGAAGTTAAAAAAACATTTTCATAAGGACAAAATTAACTATTGAATGATGTACACAATATTTTTCCCTAGTGCAACATATTCTATATATTTTGCTTAAAAATAAACTAGAGATTTTACATATGTATATGATGCAGGAGCATCTGGTCGACAGGGTGAAGACCGAGACAGGGAGGACAGAGTTTCAGAAAAAGACTGGGAAGGTTAAATAGTTCGAGAAGGGACAACAAGACTGTCAGGTTATTACATTTTCATTTTATTTTCTTTACCAAGGTCAACTACAATTTGCTTAATTTCTGTTGGGTAATTTTTAATTATTTTACTTTACTGGAGCTATCAGTGTTAATTGTAGTTAATAGATTAGATTATTTCAAATAATGTACACAGTCACCCTTTGTGGGACCACAGTGACAAATCAGACAGAGTCAGATTTATAAACTGTCAAACAGAAACTGGAAGAACATAATTGTCTAACTATTTGTAAAAGGTAACTGCTTACAGTTATCAACCGAATCACCTCTAAGGTATAAATGCCAAAACCGAAATCAAAAGGAGGGTTCGACAGCTAAGCAACAGAGAAATATTTTCAAAGAAATAGACAGAGAGATTTTTCTTTTTTTCCTTCATCTAAGAATTCCTGTGCACAAACGAATGTATAGACAAACTATCTAAGTTCTGTACAATTCAAGATTTCAGATTTCTGAGAAATAGAAGTTCTGTGTAAATTATTTTAACAGACAAATACCGTGACCGAGAGTCACTAACAAAGATTTAAATATATGAGAGCAAACGCACAGTGAATAACAGTGCAGGTGAAAATACAGACAAGTATCCCAACAACTGAGCGCACAGCGACGCCAGACAAGACAACAACAAAGCGTAAACGGAAGAGCAAAGTGAAGAGCATAAGGTTCCCAAGTCGAAACCGGGTAAGAGACAAAACCCATGAAACTGAATATAAATTTGCAATTTCCAAATGCATATATATATATTACATTGCAGGCCTGAATCAAATAAAAAGTTTACAACGAAATTCGTGACAAGGGATGAGCCCTTTCCGCCATTAAACAGGCGTAACATAGAACATACAAAATCCCATTTACTACAGCAACAAATACAGACGCGAACTACAAATACATGGCCGAAGACCAACCGGGTACCTAGGGTACAAACCAACACGAATCTACAGATAGCCTAAGAGTATACAAAAGCACAAAACGAAAAGCACAGAGCTACCCGGAAGAACGAAGCCGTAAACCGTTGTGAAGAGCCACGGAGCCATTACCTGCAATGACAACAAACAACCACGTTAGGGTTTGAAGGAGAGACAAAACCCTGGCTCGAGACGGTGCCATAAGTTCACGAGTAAAGGAATGAAATAACCAAGAAAAACGAGGAGTAAAGGAGAGGGGAGACACTGTACCTGTAGGTGAATGGTTTCCCTACTCACCGAGACCAAACCTAACCACAGAGGGGCCAAATTGGTCAGACATTACTCAAGAAATGAAAAAGGAAATATAGCAGAGAGCTAAGCTTACCAGGGCGACGAGTTGAATGTCCGACACCAGCTGTTGCAGACCATCGAACCTACTTTGCCTCTTAGCATAACGAAACCCTCCATCTTGAGAAACAACCACAAATACACAACAATCAACTGAAGCAAACCAAAAATTCAGACAGAGAACAAGTCGACAGAGAAACCCACGGAAGAATCCAATAACGAAACCACGGACAGAGTTACAACTTACCAACGAATGCGTGAACCAAGTTTACAGGCGGAACCACGGTGAAAAACCAAGCATTCGAGCAAGAAACCCATCTAAAAACGACTAAGTATCGACTGTTATCTCCAAGACAGAGCCGACCTCGAAACCAGGTCGCATTGTAGTGAAGTCACAAGGCCAAATGACAATGAGCGCGAAATGAACCAACAAAAGGAGGACCGGGAGGATTAGGGTTGCAACACAACCGAGGCGGACAGGTGTTAGCAGGAGAACCGACGAGGTACTGGGAGGTAGATAGGCAATTACTGCCTCATTCACTATCGGACAGAGCCAAACGATTTATAATCAACCGCAATCACATACAAAATCCGAAAGTACCGTGGGTAGGTGAGCTGGAGAGGGGCCGCGTGGACGGGCCACATCAATTGGTATCAGAGCAAAGTTTTTTTCAGTTTTATTATTTTATTTGTTAGTTAGAGGAAGATGGCAGAAGTACAAGCGCCAAGACGAGGGTGTGGCAGAGGTGCATGAAGAGGAGGAGGAGGAGATGAAGGATTAAGAGATCAGATTAGAGTTCTTACAGCTCGCTTGGAAGCTGTAGAAGCAGGTAGACGAAGGGACCCAGAATTGGGGGATGAAAGTGAGGAAGAAACAGTAGCTGCTGCAGAAGCTTCGGATGAAGAAGCTCCAGAACTAAGACTGCTGCGTTCAATCTTGTTGGCCAGCAGCAAGCCAAAAACAGAAATTTCAAATTATGATGGTAGTCTGTCTGCTGATATTCTGTTAGATTGGATCAGCGAACTGGATAAATACTTTGAGAATGAAGAAATTAGGGAGGACAAGAAAGTTAAGTTCGCCGCTACTAAATTAAAAGGACATGCCCTCTTGTGGTGGGATAATGTCCAAGCAGACAGAAAAAGATTGAATAAATTACCCATACAAAATTGGGCGAGGATGGTAGCGAAACTGAAGGGCAGGTTTCTGCCAAAAGATTACCAGGTTGAACTATGTCGGAGAGTGCAGAATTTGAGACAGAAGGGTATGACTGTCAAAGAATACACGGAAGAGTTCTACCGGGTCAATCTACGTGCTGGTTACACGGATGAGACTCCTGAAAAGACAACACGGTATGTTAACAGTTTGAGGATGGAGATCCTGGATGAAATTAGTATTCTTTCTCCCAGAAGTATAGAGGAAGCCTTTCAGAGTGCTGCGAAGGCTGAGGAGAAAATTAATAGAAAGCAGAATAACAGGAGAGGAAGAGGAAGTGGTAGAGGACGAGGACAGTCCTACGGAAGAGGAAAGAGTGATGCAAACAGTGAAGAAGGCAGCAGCTCAAAAACTTCAGGGACAGTTGACAAGGGAGACAGCGCTAGAGGAGGTCGGTCATATCAACGTGGAAGAGGGAATGGCCGCGGAAGAGGAACTGGTTTCCAGTGCTACAGGTGTCAAAAATGGGGACATCGATCCTTTGAGTGCCCAGAAGTTGAGCAGGCAGGTCAGAGAGGAACATATATGGTTCAGCTGGAAGAAGCGGAAGCGCAGCCACGAGAAGTGGAAGATGTAGCAAAAACGGGAGAGGCATTGCTCCTGAATAAATTTCTGCTAAAGCCAACCCGAGAAGTGTCTGAACCGACTCAGTGGAAGTCACTGTTTCGGACAGTCTGTAAATCTCATGGGAAGTGCTGTAAGGTAATAATAGATAGCGGGAGTACGGATAACTTGGTTGCCACTGAGATGGTATAAAAATTGGGGTTAAAGCGGCTGAAACACCCCACACCTTACAAGGTGTCGTGGCTACAGAAAGGCCACCAGCTGTTGGTTGATGAGCAATGCGAAGTGGAGTTTCGCATTGGCAAGTACCACGATACAGTGGTCTGCGATATTATGCCCATGGACGTGTGCCACATACTGCTCGGAAGGCCATGGCAGTATGACAGGAGGGTGACACACGATGGAAAGACGAATTGTTACAAGTTTACGAAGGATGGGGTCAAACACACACTCGTGCCCATCAAAGAGGAAGATTCAGCAGAATCTAGCGGAACAAAGGCGTTGTTATTGGGAGGAAAATAGTTCATCAAATAGATTGATGAAACTGAAGTAAATTTTGCAGTTGTGAGGAGGATGAAGCCAGTATTACTGAGCGTAGAAAGGACAGAATTGCCTAAGGAAGTACAGGAGTTGTTAGAAGAATTTCAAGATATTGCAGCAGAGGAATTGCCTGATAAGTTACCCCCTAAGAGGAGCATCAGCCATCATATCGATTTTATACCAGGAGCGAGTTTACCAAACAAGGCAGCATACAGAATGAGTCCAAAGGACAATGAGGAAGTGCGCAAACAAGTGCAGGAATTGTTGGACAAGGGACTGATCAGAGAGAGTTTAAGCCCCTGTGCAGTACCTACAGTACTTGCGCCCAAGAAGGGTGGAGAGTGGCGAATGTGTACAGATTCGTGGGCTATAAACAAGATCACCATCCGTTACAGGTTTCCCTTGCCTAGGATGGATGACATGATGGATTGCCTTAGTGGAGCAGTGTATTTTACGAAAATCGATCTGAAAAGTGGGTATCATTAGATCAGGATTAGAGAAGGCGACGAATGG
>APFE030134265.1:43761-54303 GCA_000404065.3 Pinus taeda
GGCTGGATTTTAATTTGCAGGACGGATTGTTATTTCGTGGGGGACAGCTATGTATTCCAGATTGTTCGATGAGGGAAAATTTGGTGAAAGAGAAGCATAACGGAGGTTTAGCAGGACATTTTGGCGTTGATAAAACATTGGAACAGCTAGGACACTTTTACTACTGGCCGAAAATGAGTCGAGACGTACAGAGGTATGTAACCAGATGCAAAATCTGCCAACTGGCGAAAGGACATAGCCATAATGCTGGGTTATATACGCCCCTACCAGTTCCAAGTAGACCTTGGGATTCAGTCAGCATTGACTTTGTCCTAGGATTGCCCAGAACACAGCGGGGTTATGATTCAGTGATGGTGGTGGTGGATAGATTTTCCAAAATGGCTCATTTCATTCCGTGCCGGAAGACTAGCAACGCCACATATGTGGCACACCTCTTCTTCACAGAGGTAGTTCGATTACATGGCTTACCGAGAACTATAGTTTCAGACAGGGATGTAAAATTTACAGGGCATTTCTGGCGCACCCTGTGGAAAAAGCTGGGCACACAATTAAATTTCAGTTCCGCGTATCACCCGCAGACTGATGGACAGACGGAAGTAGTTAACAGAAGTTTGGGTAATTTATTGCGAAGTTTGACAGGAGAAAACTCGCGATTGTGGGATCGAGCTCTGGCCCAGGCCGAATTCGCTTACAACGATTCGCCTAATCGGAGCACAGGTCTAAGCCCATTCCAAATCTTATATGGTATGCATCCGCGGGGAGTACATGAATTACAGGACTTAGGACAGCTGGAAAGGAGGAGTGTAGATGGGGAAGATTTTGCCGAGGCAATGAGCGAACTGCACGAGAAAGTTAAAATGAAGTTACAAGACAGCACGCAGAAATATAAACAACATGCAGATATCAAACGGCGTGAGGTACATTTCGAGGTTGGAGACGAAGTGCTTGCGCATTTGCGTCGGGAAAGGTTTCCTGAGGGAACCTACAACAAGTTGAAGTTTAAGAAAATCGGCCCATGCAAAATCCTTCGCAAATTTTCAGCGAATGCATATGAAATTTAGCTGCCACCTGATATAGGCATATCGCCCATATTCAACGTGGCAGACTTGTTTCCATATCATGCCCAGGCAGCAGACGAAAACATGGTACAGCCACAACGGGACACCCAGTTCGAGAGCAGTCTTTGGAAGAAACAGTTACCGTCGGTTAAGACTCATGAAATTGAAGGAATTATCAGCACATAGGTAGCCAAACGGACGCGTAGAAAGGAGTATCTGCGCTATCTTGTCAAGTGGAAGGACCGTCCCCTGGAGGACAGTTCCTGGCTCGACGAAGCACAGATTCGAAAGGCAGGATACTCGGTGGAGGAGCTCATGCAACGGAGCCATGAGAACTCTCTTTTACCCCGGCAGCCTGATTAAGGAGCATCTAGTCGACAGGGTGAAGATCGAGACAGGGAGGATAGAGTTTCAGAAAAAGACTGGGAAGGTTAAATAGTTCGAGAAGGGACAGAAAGACTGTCAGGTTATTACATTTTCATTTTATTTTCTCTACCAAGGTCAACTACAGTTTGTTTAATTTCTGTTGGGTAATTTTTAATTATTTTACTTTACTGGAGCTATCAGTGTTAATTGTAGTTAATAGATTAGATTATTTCAAATAATGTACACAGTCACCCTTTGTGGGACCACAGTGACAAATTAGACAGAGTCAGATTTATAAACTGTCAAACAGAAACTGGAAGAACATAACTGTCTAACTATTTGTAAAAGGTAACTGCTTATATCAACCGAATCACCTCTAAGGTATAAATGCCAAAACCGAAATCAAAAGGAGGGTTCGGCAGCTAAGCAACAGAGAAATATTTTCAAAGAAATAGACAGAGAGATTTTTCTTTTTTTCCTTCATCTAAGAATTCCTGTGCACAAATGAATGTATAGACAAACTATCTAAGTTCTGTACAATTCAAGATTTCAGATTTCTGAGAAATAGAAGTTCTGTGTAAATTATTTTAACAGACAAATACCGTGACCGAGAGTCACTAACATAGATTTAAATATATGAGAGCAATCGCACAGTGAATAACAGTGCAAGTGAAAATACAGACAAGTATCCCAACAACTGAGCGCACAGCGACGCCAGACAAGACAACAACAAAGCGTAAACGGAAGAGCAAAGTGAAGAGCATAAGGTTCCCAGGTCGAAACCGGGTAAGAGACAAAACCCATGAAACTGAATATAAATTCGCAATTTCCAAACGCATATATATATATTACATTGCAGGCCTGAATCAAATAAAAAGTTTAAAACGGAATTCGTGACAAGGGACGAGCCCTTTCCGCCATTAAACAGGCGTAACATAGAACATACAAAATCCCATTTACTACAACAACAAATACAGACGCGAACTACAAATACATGGCTGAAGACCAACCGAGTACCTAGGGTACAAACCAACACGAATCTACAGATAGCCTAAGAGTATACAAAAGCACAAAACAAAAAGCACAGAGCTACCCGGAAGCATGAAGCCGTAAACCGTTGTGAAGAGCCACGGAGCCATTACCTGCAATGAAAATAAACAACCACGTTAGGGTTTGAAGGAGAGACAAAACCCTGGCTCGAGACAGTGCCATACGTTCACGAGTAAAGGAATGAAATAACCAAGAAAAACGAGGAGTAAAGGAGAGGGGAGACGCTGTACCTGTAGGTGAATGGTTTCCCTACTCACCGAGACCAAACCTGACCACAGAGGGGCCAAATTGGTCAGACATTACTCAAGAAACGAAAAAGGAAATATAGCAGAGAGCTAAGCTTACCAGGGCGACGAGTTGAATGTCCGACACCAGCTGTTGCAGACCATCGAACCTACTTTGCTTCTGAGCATAACGAAACCCTCCATCTTGAGAAACGACCACAAATACACAGCAATCGACCGAAGCAAACCAAAAATTCAGACAGAGAACAAGTCGACAGAGAAACCCACGGAAGAATCCAATAACGAAACCACGGACAGAGTTACAACTTACCAACGAATGCGTGAACCAAGTTTACAGGCGGAACCATGGTGAAAAACCAAGCATTCAAGCAAGAAACCCATCTAAAAACGACTAAGTATCGACTGTTATCTCCAAGACAGAGCCGAGCTCGAAACCAGGTCGCAGAGCAGTGAAGTCACAGGGCCAAATGACAATGAGCGCGAAATGAACCAACAAAAGGAGGACCGGGAGGATTAGGGTTGCAACACAACCGAGGTGGACAGGTGTTAGCAGGAGAACCGACGAGGTACCGGGAGATAGATAGGCAATTACTGCCTCATTCACTATCGGACAGAGCCAAACGATTTACAATCAACCGCAATCACATACAAAATCCGAAAGTACCATGGGTAGGTGAGCTGGAGAGGGGCCGCGTGGACGGGCCACATCAGTATAGGTGAGGAACATTACAAAATGGTATCATAGCCATATGTTGTAACACTTCGACCTATGAAATCAGTGATGATTTTATTTAACAAAATAAATTCTCTATTTTACACAAAGAAATATTAAAGAAGAGGAGAAGTAGTTGAATATCCATCGAAAGGGACAAACATAAGTGAAGATTGGATCCAAGTACACTTGGGAGAGAAAAACCCACTACCTATTAATTAGAGATTTGAGAACTGAGTGAGCAGGTCTCTGTTTAGAAAATGAAAAGCTATTAAAGTTTAGTGGTGAGAAATAAAAAATCATTAAAAATCCAACTAATAGATCAAATCGTAAAACTATGGAAGTAATCATAGAAGAGGAATATATATGAGAGGCTTCCAAACGAAAGAATCATGATGATGTATTTGAGAGTAAATATGATAATTTTGATGATGTGGAAGAGTGAAATTCAACTAAATTAACTCTAAATCAGGGAAACAAACTAAAAATATACTTCCAAGGGGAATTCAATAAAATTAGACCCCCAACTTATTATGGAGGATTAGAGGAAGAAGAAAAGGCGTGGCTACTTAATATTAATCAATATTTTAAAGGTTATTATTACCTTAGTAATTTGAAGGTTAAGTTAGCTACATATCACCTACAGAGAAAAGCTTCCTTGTGGTGGGAATAAGTTAAGACTATATACAATTTGGAAGATAAGAATACTAACTAGGAAATTTTCAAAGATTTTCCAAGGAAAAATACCTGACTAAAACATATTATGATGATAAGACAAAATAATTTCATGAATTGAAACTTGGCCAAACGACCATGGACAATTTGGTGACGAAATTTGCTCATCTTTTGAGATATGTACCCTTTATATGAGAAGATAAATCCAAGGTACAATGTTTCATTAATTGCCTTCCCCTCTCTTTTAAATAGATAATTGAATACAATAATCAAAAAATGATGGAAGAGGCCATTCAAAAGGCAAGAATCTACTACCAACAAGCTAAAAAAAGAAATGAAAATGCAAAATCTTGGCCCAATAAAAGTAAGGAAATATTTACATAGGTTGGAAAGGAATTAAATCGACCACTTTTAAGAATTTTGGTAAGGGTAAAAAGAATCGAAATTTTATAAGAATATACAAATCAGACACAAAAGAATTAGACCGATATTGGATCTAGATAGATAGATTTGAATAGTAAGGTATTTCATGGAAAGGAAAGGGAACCATTAAAGTGTTGGGGTTATGGAAAGCCTAACCTTCTACAGAACTTCCCTTATAATACAAATTATATTCAAAATCTACAAAATATTTAAGATGCTTCCATAGTAAACAATGTGACCAGGAGCATTCCCTACACAACATTGGAGGAATGCCAAGTTGATCATCAATCAACCATGGTGGAGATAGAAGGTAAAATTTTTAACCAACTTATTTATGTTTTGATTGATCCTAGTTCTAGTTTGAGTTATATTGGTCCCTGAATAGGAGACAAATGTAAGTTAAACTCATAAAAATACAAGAACCCTTTGTTGTTCCAATTGGCTACTAACACAAAGAGGAAAATTACCAATTGGGTGAAGACATGTCCTATATATTTAAATGGAATTAAAAGGACTATGAACTTGAATATCTTGCCTTTAGGTTATTATGATATACTAGTGGAGATAGCTTGGTTGGAAGAACATAGAGAAATTGTTAATTGTTTAGATAAATTTTTACCTATACCATGGATAATGTAGAAATCTAGACTTTAAAAGGTATACCCAAACCTATATCTATTCAAAAAATATCCACTTTACAATTTGAAAAGTGTGGTAGAAAATGGTGTGAGTTGTTTCTATTCAAGTAGAGGAGAATCCACAGGAAATAGAAGAAAAAAAAATATTAGATGATGTAGAGATGATTTGAGAATAAAATGATGTATTCATAGATGATATTCCTAAATTGCCACCTAAGGGGGATATTGACTTTTCTATTGTGTTGTTACTAGGAGTTGCACCAGTTTCAAAAGCACCTTACTGTATGAGTGTACCCAAATTAATGGAGTTAAAAATGAAGCTTCAAGAATTATTAAATAAATTTTATATCAGATCAAGTGTTTCACCTTGGGGAGCACGAATTTTATTTGTTGAAAAGAAGGATGATACTTTTATACTATGCGTAGAATATAGACAACTGGATAAATTAGGAAGTAAGAATAGATATCCACTACCGAGAATCAATTATTTATTTGACCAAGTGAGGGGAGAAGCTATTTTTTCTAAAATAGAATTAGGTTTGGATACCATCAATTAAGGATTAAAGAGGAAGTTATTTCTAAAACAACTTTTCAAACTACATATGGAACTATGAATTTATGCTACTCCCATTTGGACTTACGAATGCACCATCTACTTTTATATGTTTGATGAACAATATTTGTAGCAATTATATGGGTAAATTCGTGTCAATATTTATTGATGATATTCTAATATATTCTAAGATACTAGAGGAGCATAAAAAATGCTTAGAAATAGTGTTGTAATTCCTTTGTGAACATCAACTATACGGTAGGTTGAGTAAATGCAAATTTTACAATGATAAAATACAGTACTTGGGAAATGTAATTTCTAAAGATGGGATAGTTATAGATCCTAAAAAAGTAAAAGCCATTCTTAACTGGAAAATTTCTAAGGATGTGAAAAATGTTAGATCTTTTATAGGTGTCACAAGATATTATCACAGATTCATAGAGGGGTTCTCTAAACTAATTTTCCCTATAACCTCCCTAGAGAAGAATGGGGTCAAATTTGAATGGACACAAAAGTTTTAAGACAATTTTGAGCAAATAATGCATCTTATCACTATGGCACTCCTAAACTAATTTTCCCCATAACCTCCCTACAGAGAAGGGGGTCAAATTTGAATGGACATAAAAGCTTTAGGAGAATTTTGAGAAACTAAAGCATCCTATCACTGTGGAACTTGTGCTTAAAATAGTAGATCCTAAAAAAAAAATTACATTTTATATTGATATTTTTTTGGAGGTCGTAAGAGTATTAATGCACAAAGATTATGTGGTAGCTTATGAATATAGGAAATTAAAGGACCATGAAAATTATTATGCAATCTATGGCTTGGAATTAGTTGTTGTTATACACACACTTAAGATGTGGAGAAATTACTTAATTGGTAGGGATTTTACCCTAATCATTGATCACGTCAGTTTAAAGTACCTATTTTAGTATCTTGACAGGAATGCCAAAAATCTAGGTGAATGGCTATCTTCAGTAAATATGAGTTTTATATTAAGCATATAAAAGGGAAGGAAGATAAAGTGGTTGATGCCCTAAGTTGAGGTTTGAATCAGATCTATGAGGTAACAATGAGTAGTATTGAAACAAATTTTATAGAACAAATTAAAAAATCAGCTTCAATAGATAAAGATTATAGTTAGATTGGGGAAAAAATGAAAAATAAAACTAGTTCTATAGAAAGCACACATTATGCTATTAATAAAACTAACCTTCAAACATTTAGTTATAGAATTTATGTTCTTGATGTGCCTAGACTCAAACAATTAATACTTAATGAGCATCACAAAGGCCCTTCTCGGATCACCCTAGTTATCAAAATATCATTTAAGCACTTAGAAAGGAAATATTTTGTAGTAATATGAAAAAATAAGTACTCTTGTATTTGCAAATATGTCAAGAAAGTCAAAAAAGGAATTGTAGAGCATCAAGATCTAGCAGGACTACTAAACCCTCTACCTATACCAGAATGGAAGTGGGATATAATTTCACTTGGTTTTATCACCGGTTTATCTAGAATTAAATGAAAACATGAGTCAATTATGGTTGTAGTAGATAAGTTGACAAAGGATGCTCATTTTATACCTTATTCAATCTACTTACAAAGCTATTTGAGTGGTAAAAAATCATGAAGGAAATTTTTAGATTACATGGAATATTGAAATTGTCATATTTGACAGAGAGGTGAAATTTACATCCAACTTTTGGAAAGGTTCAACATTGTGTATTACCCATAAATATATGTTAAAATTGAAAGGACCAATCAAATCCTTGAAGACAAGCTACACATGCACGTAATGAATCAGTTGAGTAAATGGAAAGACTATTTGCATTTAGTTTAGTTTCCTCTAACAATAGTTATCAAGCATCCCTTAAAATGATTCCTTTCGAAGTTTGGTATGGGTGAAAGTGTCATACTCCCCTAAGATGGAGTCAACCTAAAGATAGGCTTGTGGTATGATGAGATATTTTGTAGGAAATGAAACAAATTATGAAGAGAATAAAACATAACCTAAAAGAAACTCAATATAGGCAAAAGAGTTATGCAGATTTGAAGAGGACATAAATAATTGCAAGTAGGGTAAGATGTATATATTAAATTTTGACCAAAAAATAGTACCCTAGATTTGGGAAATTGTGCTAAGTTGTCCCCTCGATTATGTGGGTCATTCTAAATACTAAATATGGTAGGTCCAATGGCCTACCAACTAGTATTACCAATCCACAATAAGGATCATAATGTATTTCACGTGACTCTTTTGAAAAGGTATATTCATTATTTTGATCATGTTATCAATTAAAATGTTATACAGGTTGAGCTAAAAGGAAAGTTCTAGTTTGAACCTCTACAAGTCTTAGACTTGAGGGAAACTATATTTCATAATCAAGTCATCACCTAGGTTAAACTACAATGGAAGCACTTTGGGCCTAAGGAAGCCCCATCGGAGATGGTGGAAGAAATAAAAAAAGGATTTTCCCATGTTGTTCCAAAGAAAACACATGTAGAAAAACACCAAGGATGGTGTTCCCTTTTAATGGGAGGGGAAATGTAGTACCCCTGATGAAATCAAGTTTTATTTAGACTTCCATCATTTTAAAAATAGTTTGAAAATGCTTGAGGGCCTAAAAAGTAAAATGAACATTTTTATGAGATCATTAAATATTTATTTACTATTAATAAAATGATGTTGTTTTTTTCTATTATTATTTATGAAAATACATGTGGAGCCACAAAATGAGTAGTTAGACTCTCAACTGTGAGGAAAATGTTAGAATCAATTATGGTCCAAGAAAGGATAAAATAGCAATTAAAAAAAAAAACATTCCTCCATTTTAGAAGGGGATGATTCCTTATGTTCTTACCACCAGAGTTATCATGATTGGAGATAAATGTCATGGGTGGAAAGAAATTCAAAAATAATATTGTGGGAGAGAAAAGAAATCTAGAAAGATAAAACAAAGATCCAGTGGGAGATAAACATTGAACGTATGTGAATAAATATTTAGCCCAGATTTAGTAAGGCACTACTAAAGGCACAAGGAGGTGACTCCGAAGAACTTACTAATTGGTTTCCTGATAGGGAAGGAGCCTATAACATGGGGGAATTGTTGCGATAGTAGTTCATAGGCCAGGAGGAGTATGGCTACCCCTATTGTATTTTCCAGAGATTCAGATAAGTATTGGTTATCTATTACACTGATATGATAGTGTGACTAATAAGTTTTGTCATAAATTTAAATTAGAAAGTAAAACTAACTGTAAAGTATATACTATATGGAAGTCTCTAACTATATCAAGTAAAGGTTAATGTTATGATATTTAATTTGTGAAAGTGAGTCCATACAAATAATCTATTAATAACCAGTGGATTCCTTAGAAATGTTTCAAAAAGTATAAATATATATATATATATATATATATATATATATATAATTCATGCAAATGTTTAGGATGTATTATGGTACTAGGGTTAACAAGTTATTGGTTAACCCTGAGATAAAGCAACCCAAAACTATTACCTCCCAAATGACAATTCCCCTCTGAAGTGAAAATGTTCAGAAACTCAGAAGCTTAGGAGTCTTGAATGTTGATTCTTCTTTATTATGATCTTCTATAAGCATATATGTATATACTAATACAATGTATATGTAAAAAATAAGGTAGGAAAGATTGTAAGAGCAGTAACCCTAGAAATAATGTGCATACAATGTTATTAAAGATTTATGTCTGAGATAAACTATATTAATCACACAACATGTCCATAGTAACTATTTGTCTAAACAAAGTAAACCATAATAACAAAATATTTTCATATAACAAAAAAAGTACTAACTAGAAACTTTGTAATGCAAGCTTAAACTTGAAAGGAATGGAAACCAAATTTACACTAAAAAAAGAGATAATAACATTTCTTGTCTAGCCTTTAATGTTACGAATTGAAGAATCAACTTTATTAATAAACTGGGCAGCTCACAGGTGAGGAGCTCCACCGAGAGACTGCCTCTGGCAGAACGCTCTGCAATTCATCTTCAATATATAATATATATATATATAATATATATATATAATATATATATATATATAGTTTTCACACGAGAGGGAAGTCAGAACAACTGCCTAAGAAATAGGAACTAATTCCTAATCTAAGGCTCCAATGAACCGACTCTCTCCTAAATTACATATTCTCCATTATCTGCAACACTCCCTTAATGGAGAAAGGGGTTCACAAGTACTCCTAACATTTCCCTAAGCAATTCAAACTTGATTCTATCGAGAGGCTTAGTGAACATATCAATAGCATTGTCACATGTATTACAATATTCATTATGAATTTCTTTTGACTAAACTTTCTCCTTGACAAAATGAAAGTGTCTCTATGTGCTTTGTGTTTTTAACATAGTTATCGATCAAATGAGAAAATGACCTAGTAACCGCTTTTTTGAGGTAGCAAAAAACCACTCGATTTTGAAACATGGTGATTCATAATACACCTTTTTTTTGGAGCATATTTTTGCCACTTTAAATTTTTTTGTGTACCAAGTATGAATGTTTTTTTTAAATGTTGTGATTTTTGTGCTGATTTTGAAAAGTATTGATGCAACATCAACACATCTTTTTAAAGGGCTTATTTTTGACACTTTAATTTTTTTATGTAACAAGTGTGAACATTTTTTTTTTGCTAGTGATTTTCATCTTGATTTTGAAAAGTGGTGATGAGCGTCAACCCCTTTTGTTTAAACAGCTTAGTTTTTACACTTTAAATTTTCTAATGAATTAAGTGTGGATATATTTTTTTAAATGTTGGTGATTTTCATGTTA
>APFE030134265.1:55328-75206 GCA_000404065.3 Pinus taeda
CTCTCTCTCCCCTCCCCCAAAAATAAAAATAGCCCTAACCCGCTCTCTCTCCCCTCCCCCTCGCTCACCCTCCTCCCTGCCCCCCTGACACCTTCCGTCTCCCCTCCCCTCGCCGTCCCTCACCCCCGTCCCCTCGCAACTCTCCCTCCCTCCACTCCACTCCACTCCACTCCCTTACTCACCCCCCGCCTTTCTCGCCTCCCCCGACCGCTGCTCCCCTGAGCGGTGTCGGTGGGGAGGGGGAGTGACATGACGAGTGGGGATGAATAACTCGTAAAAATAAACAAATTAAATAAAAAAATTAACGAAAAAACAAAAAATAAATAAAATATATCAAAAATAAAAAAATAAATACATTAAAATATATACAATTAAAGAAAAGAAAATTGAACCAAAAAAATCTAAAATCCATTTTTTAAGTAAAAAAAAACAAATAAAAGAAAAAACTATTCTTCCACTCAAAAAATTAAAAAAAAAAAAAAAAAAAAGTTAAAAATAGCTAGATAAATAATTTAGATAAACAATTAAAAATAAAAGTAAATAAAATAAATTTTAAGAAAATATTTTTTTTCAACTAAAATTTAAACAAAAAATAACATAGGTAATTTACAAAACATAACAAAAATAAAAATAAAATTTAAAAAAATAAAAATAAAAATTCAAACCGTTAAAAAAATATTCAAGACATATACAAATGAATTCAAAAGAATTAAAAAAATCAAACATATTAAACCTAAATTAATTTAATTTTAAAAAAAAATAAAAAATTAATAAAAACAATTAAAAATAACATTAAAAAAAATTAGTAAAAACAAAACATTAAAAGAAAAAAAAATAGGAAAAAAAAAAACCACAATTAAAAATAACCTTAATATGAAAAAAGACAAGAACATTACCATATCCTTTTATTTGTTACCCTTATCATCAAAAGACAAGAACATTACCATATCCTTTGATTTGTTACCCTTATCATCGCTAAGACAGATGTTTTCTCCACTGCTAGTCTCTTTGAAACTTTCAAACCAATGCATGTTTCTTCTCATGTGGGTGGAAGCTCCTCAGTCCACA
The DNA here is from genome assembly GCA_000404065.3 of Pinus taeda. NCBI lineage: Eukaryota > Viridiplantae > Streptophyta > Pinopsida > Pinales > Pinaceae > Pinus > Pinus taeda. The sequence continues at coordinate 56,397 of APFE030134265.1, forward strand.
AACCAAGTTTCTTCTTTGTCATCCTCAACAAAGAATCCAAAATCAGATACGAACAATCTGAGATTTTGATTCCATTCTTCATCAAAAAGATCTCTGCATGCTTCTTGTGTCTCTGTTGACCTTCATAAAACTTCTTCTTCAGGCAATGTTTAGCTATATGATCAACTCTACCGCAATAAAAACATTTTGGTCCAGAACCACTTCTGTTTGAAGACATACTTTGAGATGGAGGTGGCTTTCTTTGTGGGGTTCCTCCCCTTTTGTGTGTTGCATTTGGCTTTCCTCTAAAGGGCTTCTTCTTTTCCATTAAGGAAAGATCTAAGCTCTGGGGTTTAAGGGTTATCCCCCTTTCCTTCTCCTACATTAGGATCCTTGTCAATTCTTCAAACTTGGGGTCTTTTCTCTCGTATTCAACCCAGTGATGAACATGTGATAGTCATCAGTCATACCATTCATGGTAATCCTGACCAAATCAGTGTCTAGTACTGTTTCACCAAAGTCGCCCAACTTATTATTAATCTCCTTGATACGAGAGATGGATACGAGAGATGAACGGTGCTGATGATTCATTCTAATGGAGAGAATCTTGCTCTTTAAAAATATGTTCTTGATCTCATACAAGTCTTTGAGAGTTGTCAAGATGTCTATTTCAGATTTACATTCTTAGATATGGGGAATAATGCAATCTTTCACATACAGTTTGAGCATCACCTTTGCCTTATTCTTCCTTTTTTCTCAGTACTGGATTTTTGCTATTGGTCAGCTTCAACTCATCACAGATTGCAATCACCCATGTATTTTACCCCTCCAACAGGATCTGCAACTTAAATTTCCAATTGGAGTAATTGGAACCGTCAAGCTTATTGCTCTTGTTCAGATAAGTCTACCATCTTATTGTTCATCTTGACAAATCTTCATTGAGGAAGAAAATAACTTCCAACCATTCAAAGTCGGATCTATTTCCAAGTCCAAGGATTAATCTCTAAAAAACAATATAGGTGTGCCGTCTAAAAAAATAATAATCCCTTCTCAAACAATTTCTTCTTCCAATAATTAAAAAACACACGGATATACCTCCAGATCCAAAAGGGCGATCACCAAAAAAAACACAAATGGCTGTTTTGTTTAAACACTACTCCTCCAAATGGACACCTTAAAAAACATTATTCTTAAGAAAACATAGATTTGTATTCATGAAAAAATCGGCTATTCTGAAATTGAAAGGCCACCAAACTCATTTCGGTGCAACTTTATCATTACTCAATGAATCAATTATGGGTACCTGCAATCGAAGGTCAACGACGCTAATGTAATGGAGTTGTGTCTGTTTCAGCGTCTGCTTCCTGTAAACTTGCAACGTAGCAACATCTGTAAATGGCCACCCTCGGCCTTCACTTGGAGCAACATGCGACAATGGGTATCCAACATCATGGATTTTGATGCAAATACCCTCACGAGCAACGCAAGCAACACTCTGACCTCAAGCATGCAGGCCACACTTCGTAGCTCAACCTCGCAACTCAAAACTGGTTTTCGGCTCTTATTGTTGGTTCGTCCAACCATGGAAATCCAACCACGCAGCCACCGATCACACTGGATACTCCACACTTCCGCTGCGCCTACCCTCTCGTAGCATGAGTGCAGCAACAACACTCCGTCACCGCTCGGCCTCCTAGCAGTCCACCCACGGCGGGCTCCTTCGCTCAGCCTCTAGCAGCCTCCACGCTCAACCTCTGAGCTGCCACCAGGATCCACACTTAGGCTTTAAGAAGAACTAAGCAATGCACTTCGGTCTCCGCCAATTCACCACCGGGAACGCTTTCAATGATTTCCACCATACGCAGCGCCCGCTTGTCGACCAATCCGGGCTGCTACCACGATCCGAGCTCACCAACAACACGTGTAGCCAATAGTCATGCAGGAGCTCCACAACTGAATTTACCAGCAGATCGCAGAGGGTATCGAAACTACACTTGTCTACAATATTTTTGGGTTGCTCACGCTCATCAACCTGCGCTCGATTTGGCTCCATGATCCACCATGCAGCATGCAGACTCTGCCACACCATGGTATTACCCCACAGCGGGAGCTTCTTCCTCGCCTTTTGTTTTCACAGGCAGCCACAACAACGCTCACCACACCAGCGCAATTTTCTCTCTCAAATCCATGATTTTCGGGTGCGATGATCAAAATCGCTGGAATGACCAATTAAGGGAATGACCAATCAACGTATTTTTCCCTCTGGAATCCGCGATGGTCAGCGCTCTTCTTCCTTGGGGAAAAGCAACGATGGATTTGTCTAATCTTAAAAAAAAAAAAAAATCGTGCTCTCCGCCTCCTCACCATACGAGGCTTTCTTCACAACCAGCCACCAAGGGCTTCTACACAACCAGCCACCAAGGGCTTCTAGACACTCACTCAGCGATCAAAGCATACTGGCTTTGACTCACGGGCCCTGGAGCTCTGATACTATCTTAAATTGAAGAATGAATTTTATTAATAAATTGGATATTTTAAAAAATCAATTTTATTAATAAATTGGCCAACTCACAGATGAGGAGCTCCACTTAGCGACTGTCTCTGGCATAACTCTGCCAAGTCCATCTTCCAATAAAAAATATATATATTTCTCACACGAGAGAGAAAATACCTAACCTAAAGCTCCAGTGAACTGACTCTTTCCTAATTACATATTCTCCTTTATCTACAACATTTAACAAATTTAAATTATATTATAAGTATAGTTCACGATTGACTTGAGCAATTAAAAATAAAAGTCTCTAACATAAAAATTAAACAATTTCAATATTATGAACCTAACTCATGTGTATAAATTAATAGACATTTGGTGCTATTTTGTAATAGGGATGGTTGGATATGACATGAACCTATTCTTGTATTGTTGATCCTATTAATAGGAAGCCAGGGAGAAAAGAATAAGAATAAATAATTTTCGAGTACCTAGAAGCTATTTCGCGGTAACTGTTTTATATAATTAATCTTAGCACTTGAGGCCGTTAATCTTCTACGTATAGTAAGTTTTATATATATATATATATTAATCTTAGCTTGCAGGCCACAACTGAGCTAGATTGTTGTACCGTCTTCAAGGTATCTAGGGGCCAATTTCAGTTCGAATTCACAGCATCTCGCCATAGGCATAGACGCAGAGACGCATTGAAGCACTGAACCGATGAAGTAAAAATAGCATTGAATGTCGTTATCAATGGATGAAACTTGAAATGCTATTGTTAGAAAGTAGCGTGCGATGTTATTTGACTCAAATGCAATCGTTGAAACCCACCCTTATTTTACATTAATGAATGGTAGTCAAAGCTGAACACGCATCGCGCTAAGAAAAGTAGACTCCATTACCAGCACGAGCTGGTAGGGCCGGTAGATCAAATCCACATTTTCACACGCCTCCCAACCACTCTTCTTGTTAACATCTTGTTAACAGCCATTGTCCCAAAAGCTGACAATGCTGTAAAGAGAGGCAGATAAATTCTAAATTGAAAAAATTGTATTTTGTTTAAAATATTAAATATTTATAATAATTTAATTATTTAAACTAAATTTAATTAATTAAATTTCTTTAAAATAAAATAAATCTTTAATCAAAATTACATAATATTATTATTGTTTGGTTTTTCGGATTTATTTAACATAATAAAATCCAATAAATTGTTCAAAATAAGGCGAATCAATAAATTGTCCAAATTAAATCTCAATTAATCAAAATTATTCCGGAATATATGTATAACCCAATAAAAAAATTATATTTATATGCTATAAAAAAAAAGTAAAAAATTCAAATTGATTTAAATAAATCCTGAACCAATTCAAATCCAACAAATCAAATGTCTCTCCATGGGAGGGCATTTCACACTTGTACAACCAGTGATAATGCAACTAAGCGTCTACTTGGCACATTTATTCCAATTGCCTTCATCCATCATTAAGAAAATTGATGGAGTTACTGCACATTTTATTTGGTGTGTGGCATGAGACAAAAGCAAAAATACCACCTCTTGAAGCTGAATCACATCACTCTGCCAAAGAGGATGGGAGGATAGAACATCCTCAATTTGCACTGATTTGGGCATGCTCTCCTCTTAAAATCCATATGGCATGGGATCTTCGGCACAGGCATTTGGTGTCAAGTAATTAATCAAAAATACTTGAAAAACAATTGATTTCAAAGTATGGATGTGACTAGGCCATATTGGATAAACATATGGCTCTCCCATATGGTGTAGTTTCACTAAGATCAGGAATACATATCTTAGAAAGCTTACTTGGAAGCTTGGCACTGGACATCATATCATTATTGGCCGCGACCACATTCGGGTACATGGACCCTTTCCTAGATGCCATCATTCAGTGCCTAAATTGTCAAAGGATCTTCTTCTAGCACCAACTCATTGCTGCCTGGGTAACCCAGTATGGAAAATATCATCTGAATTGAACCTAATGGGCATTGTCACAGCTAACTAGGATAACATCCGGATTCATATGAGACGATTGGGTATCCACCGTGAAGAAGAACGTGACATGATTGCCTGGGAAGGTAAAATGAAAGAAGACAATACTGAGGTCGCGAATACTTACAAAAAACTCTGCTGCTTGCAAACAAACCATATGGGAGATGGTTGGTTTGCCAAATTTTGGAGCCTTCATCTCTCCATTAAAATCTCCATTTTTCTCTGGCTTGTATGGAAGAACAAAAATTTGACCTAGGAAAATCTTCAGAAGTGGAATTGGTCTGGCCTGTAGAAGATAATTTACACCTCTAAATAACATGTTCGGAGGTCTCCATAATTTGGCAACATTTGGAAAACAAAATTTCTTTCTTAGTACCACTTTTTGGAGACAATGAAAACTAGTTGATATGGTGGAACAACCAACATGGCTTACGATGCCTCATCCCTACTATTTTCATATAGGAGACATGGATGTGGCGAAACAACATAATTTTCAACAGAGAACTGGGGACAAAGGTACTAATGAAAATATTAAACAAGATCGAGGAAGCCTTACAGAATGTATCAATTCAAAAGCCTTCCTGATCACATACAAATCCTGAGATTGAATATTCAGTGGGCTACTTCGATGGAGAAACATAAGACCACCAATGTGGATGTGGCTTCACCTTATACATCCATCCAGAGTTGTCATGCCATGTACACTGGGGGACAGGACTGGGCACGAACACTAAGGTAGAGGTAATGTCACTATGGGGTTCTGTGGTTTACCAAACTTCTAGACATACAAACCATTCATGTATTTAGAGACTCTAAAGTTGTTATTGACTATGTGGGAGAACAAGCCACTATCCACAAGTCCTCTCTATAGGGTTGGCTAAAACATATCAAGACAATATGGTGCTCCCTTAATCAACCTTCCATTCAACACATACACAGGAATCTCAATATGGAGGTGGACAAATTTTCTAAGTTTGGAGTGCAGGAGGTGCTAGATGACTTCCATGTGAATATTAAAATGAAGAAAACCTGGCATAATGCTAGGGAGTTTCCATTACCCGGATAACATGTCTGCCTGAATTACATGTTGCACCTTTTATCTTTTCTTGAATCTCAGTAGAATGATACTGGTCTGTATCAAATGGGCCATATGAAGAAAACTATTTGAACTGTTATTATTTTTTGAACATCTAATAGACTAAACTGATTATATAAGATCCATGAAACTATTGATTCTGAAGAGATTTAATGTCAAAATTCTATGAATGAATATAACGCTTTTTCATCTAGAAAAAAAATCAAATCCAACCAATCAAACTGAGTGAATCAAAATACATCAAAATTTGCTAAGCATTATTTTTTTAATAAACCACGGTGAATTGGTAATTTCAACCAGAGTCTAGTATATTTTATATTTAATTATACCATATCTCTCTCTCTCCTCTCTCTCTCTCTCTCCCTCTCTATATATATATATAAATATAATAATCAATAATATAATAATAATAATAATGATATAATATATATATAAAAATATACTATAATCAAATATTATAATAAATTAAGTTACTTATCATATCTTGCTGTTAATTTAGCAAATCAATAAATGTCGAGAATCCATTACTATTCATAAGATATATTAAATAATTTGTTGTAAAGAAAGTCACTATCCACAAGTCCTCTCTACAGGGCTGGTTAAAACAGATCAAGACAATATGGCTCTCCCTTAATTAACTTTCCATTCAGCACATATGTAGGAATCTCAATATGAAGGTGGACAAATTATTCAAGCTTGGAGTGCGGGAGGTGCTAGATGGCTTCCATGTGAATATCAAAATGAAGGAAACTTGGCATGATGTTGGGGAGTTTCCATTACCCAGATAACATGTCTGTCTAAATTACATGTTGCACCTTTTATCTTTTTTTGAATCTCTGTAGAATGATACAAGTCTGTATCAAATGGGCCATATGAAGAAAACTATCAGAACTGTTATTATTCTTTGAACCTCTGATACATTGATCTAATTATATAAGATCCATGAAGCTACTAATTCTAAAGAGATGTAATGTCAAAATTCTATGACTGAATATAATGCTTTTTCATCTGAAAAAAATCAAATCCAACCAATCAAATTGAGTGAATCAAAATACATCAAAATTTGCTAGGCTTTCTTTTTTTAATAAACCATGGTGAATTAGTAATTTCAACCAGAGTCTAATATCTCTGTGTTGTTTTATCTTTTTCTTTTATCAAACATGTTTCTTTGAAATTGAAATTTAAATCATAAACCATGTTCCAAATCATTATGAATGATTATGTTCGAAATCATTATGAAAGAATGATATTTTAATGTTCAAGAGATTAAAAATAGTCTATGGAATTTTAGCCTCCCTAGTTTTGCTTTTTGTAATGCATTTGCCTTTTGTAATTTAGTCATTTTCATATTCATACTCATGATGAACTATCCCAACTTTCTAACAGTCCCTTCCCCACAATGCCCTTCCCCACAACGCGAGCATCACATTCCAAAATAAAATGCTTTTCCCATTCCAAAATGGGAAAAATACACACCCCTCACTAAAACCTTATCTCTTAATTAAATTTAGAAAATAATAATTAACTCTATGTTATATATACTTATGAATCACTTCATTTTAAAAAAAAACATAAGTAAAATAAAATATAGTATAATTTGTTTTATATAATAATTTTAATTTATATATTAATATCAATCCTATAATTGTTTATATATTTAAGTGTACATTAAAAAATATTGTTTTATATTTATTTAATTATTCCTTAAATTATATATTTTATTATTAACATCTATATATATAATTTTTCTCATATAATTTTTAATATTATATATTTAAATTATACCCCATACATATATAAATTACTTATCATATCTTATTGTTAGTTTATCGAGTCAATAAATGCTGTTAATCTATGACTATTAACTTTAGTGAATAACCATGACTGTTAACTTTAATGAATAATCAATAAATGTCAGGAATCCATTACTATTCATAATATATATAAAATAATTTGTTCAAAGCAAGCCACTATCCACAAGTCCTCTCTACAAGGCTGGCTAAAACAGATCAATACAATATGGCTCTCCCTTAATCAACCTTCCATTAAGCACTTATACATGAATCTCAATATGGAGACGGACAAATTATCTAAGCTTGGAGTGCAGGAGGTGCTAGATGGCTTCCATGTGATTGTCAAAATGAAGGAAACCTGACATGATGCTGGGGAGTTTCCATTACTCTGATAACATGTCTGCCTGAATTACATGTTGCACCTTTTATCTTTTTTTGAATCTCTATAGAATGATACAGGTCTATATCAAATGGGCCATATGAAGAAAACTATCTGAACTGTTATTATTTTTTGAACCTATGGGCCATATGAAGAAAGCTGGGGAGTTTCCATTACTCTGATAACATGTCTGCCTGAATTACATGTTGCACCTTTTATCTTTTTTTGAATCTCTATAGAATGATACAGGTCTATATCAAATGGGCCATATGAAGAAAACTATCTGAACTGTTATTATTTTTTGAACCTATGGGCCATATGAAGAAAACTTTGTGAACTGTTATTATTTTTTGAACCTCTGATAGACTGATCTGATTATATAAGATCCATGAAGCTATTGATTTAAAAAAGATGTAATGTCAAAATTCTATGAATGAATATAATGCTTTTTCATCTGGAAAAATAAAATATCAAATCTAACCAATCAAACTCACTGAATCAAAATACATCAAAATTTGCTAGGATTTTTTTATAACCACAGTGAATTGGTAATTTCAACCATAGTCTAGTATCTCTGTGTTGTTCTAGCTTTTTCTTTTATCAAACATGTTTCTTTGAAATTGAAATTTAAATGGTAAACCATGTTATAAATCATTATGAATTATTATGTTCAAAATCATTATGAATTAATGATATTTTGATGTTCAAGAGATTAAAAATAGTTTATGGGATTTTGGCCTCCCTAGTTTTGCTTTTTGTAATGCATTTGCCTTTTATAATTTAGTCATTTTCATATTCATATTGATAATGAGCTATCCCAACTTTCTAATAGTCCCTTCCCCACAATGCCCTTCCCTACAATGCCAAGAGACTGAGAGCATCACATTCTAAAATAAAATGTTTTTCCCATTCCAAAATGGGAAAAATACACACCCCTCACTAAACCTTATCTCTTAATTAAATTTAGAAAATAATAATTAACTCTATGTTATATATACTTATGAAATACACTTCCAATTTTAGATTTAAAAAAGATAATATTTTAAAAAATTAAGTGAAAAAAATATATATATATTTGTTTATAAATAATTAATTTTATTGATATTCGATATTATATTTATAATATATTTAAATTAACATAAAATTACATAGGTTTTATATTATATATTGATTTACCATTTAACATTATATATTTATTTTTATATATATATATATATATTATTTACTTACCATATCTTACTGTTAATTTAGCGAGTCGAGTCAATAAATGCGATTAATCCATGATTGTTAACTTTAGTGAATAACCATGACGATTAACTTTAACGAATAATCAATAAATGTTAGGAATCCATTATTATTCATCATATATATAAAATAATTTGTTTAAAGCATAATGCAATAGCTTTAATTTCATAAGAAAGCATCAAATTGCTGAAGGAAACTTTTTTAACAACCCTATTTTCTACCAAAGGCCAAATTTTTTGGCAAAATTTCCACCTGAAAAATTTGAAGTTCATTTCATTAACATCACACATATTAGGGTTTATAAAGTTGAAAATAATTAATATTATTTTGTATTAATGGAGAAATGGTTACATAGTTGTAACGTATCTCCTTAGTGTAGGATTTGTTCCTAGAGTTTAGGAGTTTGGTTACAACTTCCTGATTTCTAAAGTTGTATTTAATGATGTAATTTTTATTGATGAGTAATAGAGTGTACAAGAGTGATCTCTCTGTTTTGAGTGTAGTCTCCAAGTGCAGGGCACACCTGTGAGCTACATCTCATTCTTTTCAATTCTGTTCACATTTTATCTTGGTATCAGAGCTCAGATTGGGTGAGCCTGATCTTTTATCACCTTTGTGGCTGAAGTGCTTTTGTAGCTAGCTTGCTTGTGTGGTAGAATTGCCTGTGTGGCTTGAAGTGCCTCTGTGGCCGCGTGTACACAAGAGCTTTGTGCTCAATTGAGCAGGTGCACTGTAGAACACCTGGCTCAGACTCGGAAGTTTTTTAATTTTCTAAGTAGAAGGGGGTTGGCACGAGTTTTGCGCTGACAGTCGCGCCAGGAGCGGGAATTGGCACGTCTGTTTGGTAGTTAGTCGCGCCAGCGTGCCAGAATATCCTATTGGCGCAGAATTTTACGGGAAAAGTGTGCCAGCATTTTTGCTTCGCATCGATTTTATCTTGGCGCGGGTTTTTCGCTCGGGACAGCACTAACTCACCTTCAAGGGGATCTACAAGAAGCCTCATCTTCGTTTGACGATTTGCGAGGGGTGCAGATCGGAGAAGTTGCAGATCTATCAGGGAGAGGCAAATTGGATCAATTTTAATCAGACCAATTTTCGGCTGTATTGAAAAACGCTGAATTTGCTCATTGGAGTGGGATTGCTAGATACTGTAGATCAGTGGCAGAGAAGTGACAGATCGATTTGATAGGTATCGTTTTTTTTACTGTTGGGTAAATTCATTTTGTAGATCTGTTCAGAATGAGTAATACGATGGAATCTTATCTTCACGAGTCTGGCAAACTCGATGGATCTAACTTCACAAATTGGAAGTTTAAGATCCAGACATTGCTTGAGGGTGCGAATGCTTGGTCCATAGTTACAGGTGATGAGCTGAAGTCGAACACAGGGACACAGGAGCAAGAATGGGAAAAACGAGAAAATAAGGCGAAAGTTTTGCTGAAGATGTACGTGAAGGATAGTATTATCCCGCACATCAGAGACTGTAAAACGTCTGCAGAGATCTGGACGACCATCAAAAATCTGTATTAGACCCAAAACACAAGTGAAATTATGGTGCTTAAAAGCAAGCTATTTTCAATGAGGATGGACGAAAGGGAGACTGTTGTTGCATTTGTTGCGCGGATTAAAGATATGAAAGACGGATTGGGGGACATCGGAGAGGCGGTGTCTGACTCTGATCTTGTCTCAATCACACTGAGCGGGATGCGTGATGAATTCCAAATGTTCATCATTGGATTGGCGGCAAGGGAGAAAGCGCCCACATCTGAAGATCTGACAGGGATCTTGCTGCAAGAGGAGGAGCGGCGGCAAAACCTGAACTCCCAAAGTGATGATATTGCGCTAATGGCGAAACGGCGATCATCCAGAGGAAAGCAGCTACAACAGCAATCACAGCAGAAAAGAGGAACATCGCAGAAGAATTCTCATAAAGGTATGCTTGCAAATCATTCTGTAAAGAAATGTTATTATTGTGGAAAGAAGGGTCATATACAGAATGAATGCTTTAAGAAGCAGGCTGATGATGCAAAGAGGAAGTAGGCAAGTGCAAAGCACAGAGGATACTTTGTTGAAGAAGAAGATAAAGACTTTAGTCATGAATTTCAATTGTTCACAGTCGACTGTGCCCTTTCAGCATCTAATGAGGACGATATTTGGTATGTCGATTTCGGAGCATCCTCTCACATGACAGGTAAAAAGGAATTTTTTGATTACCTTGAAGAAAGTACATATGGATCAAAAATCTATTTAGGAAATGATAGTGGATACGAGATTAAAGGTTATAGGATGATTCCAGTTAAGTTGTCAAATGGAAAAATTAGTCATCTTAAAAATGTTTTATATGTACCTGGAATTAAGAAAAATCTGATATCTGTATCCATGATGACTGATCAAGATATGTAAGTCGAGTTCTTCAAGACTCATTGTATGATAAAGGATTGCAGGAATGAAATAGTTGCAACATGCATGCGAGTTGGAAGCCTATACAAACTGGATGCAAAGAGTATTCCAAAGCGAGCCATGGTTGTAGGAGGATCGACAACCGAACAACTCTGGCATCAAAGGTTCGGTCACCTGAATTTGCAGGACCTCATGCTATTGCAGAAGAAAGGTATGGTTGAGGGGTTCCCTATCTTTCATAATATTCAGTTAAATTGTGATGGTTGTGCCTTAGGTAAAATGCATAGTGAGCAGTTTCCTGTGCATGATAAGAGGAAGGAAACAGATATTTTAGAACTAGTGCACACTGATATATGCGGACCTATGCAGACAAGGTCGCTAGGAGCATATTATTTTATGTTATTTACTGATGACTGCACTAGATATTCATGGGTTTATTTTCTGAGTAAGAAGAGTCAAACTTTCCAGTGCTTTATAGAATTTAAAACCTTGGTGGAAAAACAGTTTGGTAAGAGTATAAAAATTCTCCAATCTGATCAAGGGGGAGAATACAAGCTAGGGGAATTTTCATGAAATTCTGCAAATCTCACGGGATTGTTCAGCAGTATAGAGTGCCACACACACCACAACGGAGTGGAGTTGCAGAGTGCAAAAACAAAACCTTGGTGGAGTGTGCAAGGAGCATGTTACAAGGTAAGGGTCTGTCTAATAGTTTTTGGGCAGAGGATATTAATACTGCTGTATATTTGAAGAACAGAAGTCCTTCCAAGTATCTTGGCTTCAAACTCCTTTTGAAGCTCTATATGGATTCAAACCAGCAGTGAACCATCTAAGAGTATTTGGGTCAAAAGCATTTGCCCATATACCCAAAGCTGATAGGAAGAAATTAGACCCTAAAGCAGTTAGATGCATCTTTGTTGGTTATGGCACAAAATTTAAAGCATATAAATTATTCAATCCCGAGTCTCGTAAGACATTTGCAAGGAGGGATGTAGTGTTTCATGAACAGGTACAGGAAGGGAAATATGACACTGGTGATGATTGGCACATTCCATTGTTGATGGATGAAAGCAGCGAGGATGAAAAAGAGCAGGAGCAGAAAGAAGAGCAAAAAGAACAGGAGGAAGGTGATAATGCAAGCCCAGTTATAGCTGAAGAAAACAAATCTGAGGTAAGTCTCCTACCAAGGAGATCAGGTAGGAAGACTCAAAAGCCATTAAAATTGAGAGACTATGCTTTGATGCCAAATGTTTTGAACATTGTAGATCCCACTAATTACAAAGAAACTAGTCAATTTAAGGAGTGGAGGGCTGCAATGAATGAAGAGATAGAATCAATTCTTAGAAATGACACTTGGGATTTAGTTGAGCTGCCTATGAATAAAACACCCATAGGATGTAAATGGCTTTTTAAACCAAAAATGAATGCAAATGGAAGTATAGAGAAATTAAAAGCTAGGTTGGTTGCAAAAGGATATTCACAACAGGAAGGTATAGATTTTGATGATACTTTTGCACCTGTAGCAAAGTTAAATACAATCAGAATGCTTATTTCTTTAGCTACTAAATGTAATTTGGAGCTACACCAACTTGATGTTAAATCTGCATTTTTAAATGGTGATTTAAAAGAGGAAATTTATCTAGTATAGCCAGAAGGGTTTGTAAAGCAAGGGAAAGAACATCTTGTTTGCAGATTGAAAAAGGATTTATATGGTTTAAAACAAGCACCCAGGTCTTCGTATGAAAAGGTTGAATCTTTCTTTTTAGAGTATGGATTTCATAGAAGTTTAAATGACCCAAATTTGTATACCAGGTACAATAATCAGGGGCAGATTATTTTGATTTATTTGTATGTAGATGACATGATTATAACAGGAGATGCAGATGATTTAATCAGAGGAATCAAAAGGCTTATGGCACAAGTTTTTGAGATGAAAGATCTCCGAAGACTTCATTACTGTCTGGGATTAGAAGTATACAGAGATACTAGGCAAAATTTTCTTACCCAAGGGAAGTATGCCAGAAATCTGTTGGAAAAGTTTGGTATGGATCAGTGTAGATCAGCAGCGACACCTTTGCAGCAGAATCTGAAATTGTGCAGTGACGATGGCACTAAAGAGGTTGATGCTACAATGTACAGATAGTTGGTTGGCAACTTGATATATCTCACAACAACCAGACCTGACTTGGCATACTCTATTAGTGTGTTGAGCCAATTCATGTCAAAACCGCTTGAAAGTCACTGGGTAGCAGCAAAAAGCATGTTGAGGTATCTTTGTGGTATTGTTAACTATGAAATTTTATACACTGACGCATCTGATGTTATTCTAGCAGGTTTTTCAGATTCAGACTGGGCAGGTAACTTAGATGATAGAAGGTCCATCACAGGTTACGCATTCAGCATAGGATCTGGGGTCATAGCATGGAGAAACAAGAAGCAGAGTATTGTAGCCTTGTCTTCGTGTGAAGCTGAGTATCAAGCATTGTGTGCAGTGACGTGTGAAGCGATCTGGTTGAGAAGGCTTCTCAATGATGCAGGAAAAGAGCAGAAGAATTCCACTTCCATCAAAAGCGACAACCAGAGCACCATTAAATTGGCACACAATCCAGTGTTTCATAAAAACACCAAATATATAGACACTCAACTCCATTTTATCAGAGAGAAACTATAGTCAAAGGAAATTATTGTTGAATATTGTAAAACTTGTGACAATGTGGCTGATATTTTTACAAAGCCTCTTGCACATGTGAAGTTTGAATTGTTTAGAGGGATGTTAGGAGTCTAGGAAAACCCTTTCTCCAATAAGGGGGGGAGTTGAAAATAATTAATATTATTTTGTATTAATGGAGAAATGGTTACATAGTTGTAACATATCTCCTTAGTTTAGGATTTGTTCCTAGAGTTTAGGAGTTTGGTTGCGACTTCTTGATTTCTAAAGTTGTATTTAATGATGTAATCTTTTATTGATGAGTAATAGAGTGTACGAGAGTGATCTCTCTGTTTTGAGTGTAGTCTCCAGGTGCAGGCCACACTTATGAGCTACATCTCCTTCTTTTCAATTCTGTTCACATTTTATCATATAATGGGAACATGTATCTATAATGATAACATGTATTTGATACCAATATTTAATGATAGAAAATGCAAAAGGAACTTTGAAATTGCAAGTGGGGTTTCATTTCGTTAACATCACACATATGAGGGTTTATAATGGGAACATGTATTTGATACCAATATTTAACAATGGAAAATGCAAAAGGAACTTTGAAATTGCAAGTGGGATTTCTTTACCATATTTTTCAGATGTCTTTGCAGTCTGGTTTCATAATTGTGTAATATAATTCAGAATTTGGTAGTATCTATATATGTGTATAATCAAAGAATTTCACTTTGGTTCGTGATGTTATGATGGTTTGATATATGAAGAATATCCATAAACCAAGAATTTGTTTTGGCAAACAAGTTCAAGGAGGGATGAGGTGAAGAAATTTTAAGCAAACGGGATTTTCATTAAACAACAAATAGGTGGAAACTTGGGCAGAACCTCAACCGCTATCAACTAATTTCCCTAATCACATCTTGTCCTCCTTGAATATGGAAAACCACCGTCTACTCATGCTCGCCTTCACAACGGTTGTGACTGTGCACCAGATGACAAGCACATCCATTACAACACTATAAGGGCCCTCAGATCTATCCTATAAGCTTTACATTGCATAAACCAAAATCTCATATTAAAATAATATGATGTATATTGTAATAACATGATGTATAATACAAAGTTTGGATAGCCTATTATTATAATGCGTTTTTTTTATAACAAAATTTAAAAATACTTTTTCCCAATATACAATTTGATATACTTAATTTAATTAATTAAGTTAAAGAAATGTATAATATTTTGAGATTTCATTGTAAAACATTAAAAACTTATTTCCTATAAAAAAATAATTTTAATAAATATATAAATATTATCTTAAAAAGTATTAAAAATATTATTCATCATACTTAAGGAAAAAGTAAAATTTGCTATTTACCATTTAAAAAAGGATATCATCTCAATTAAAATCAAATACATGCTAGAGTGGTCATACCCATCAAAATGAAGATTGTCACTGAGAAGCTTAAAAACCAACAAACTTTTCCTATGATTAGATTTGAAGAATCACTTCTTAATTTGCAGCCTACGTCGTACATACAATTTATTATTATTATTACATAACCAAAACATTATTGCAGCTCTATCCCCTTAGAGCACCAACACCAGGTAAAGCATTACATATCAAAGGGTTAAATAGAAATTAACCATTAAAAATTGTAGTTAATAAAACGATATTAAGAAAAGAAAATTGAAGTGTGATGTGAGGAAAGAAACATGTTATGGTACAACTCTAGTACGATTTTAGTGAGAAAAGGGGTTCTATTTACAGACGCCAGAAACATGTTATGGTATAGGTCTATTAAGATTTTAGTGAGAAAAGGGGTTCTATTTACAGACACGGTTTATCAGCGGATGTTTAGAGTGGAAGAAGAAGGGTTGGAATCAACGAGAAGGTACTTGTAAATTCTGATTTAAGTTGGACTTTTTGTTTTTCTCTCTCCACCACAGAATGCAACTGATATATGGCAAAATTGGAGGATTGAAAAGCTCTGATCATCGGGTTATATAAAATATGGCTACATATTATTGATGTGTGATGTAACCATAATACCTCTACGGCTACTAATGATATGATAAAAGATTCTGCTGCAAAAATAATAAATATCAAGAAGATTACATATTCAAAAACACCGTAACACCCTAAACTTTGGAGCAATCAAGAACCGCATGAGAAACATTGAAAAATTCTTTCTACATTGAATCAATGGAACCGAAATTTTTATTGAACTATCTCAACAGTAAACTCAGAAAGCCAAGAATGGCTTATTCTGGAGGATTACAATGAAGAAGTTGCAAGCACACTTGTTAATAAAATCCTACGTGGCCAATTATTTTTATTCACCTAAAAACAAACACAAAAATAAAATCATAATCACAAAATTGAAATTAAAAACGTCTGACCATTGCTACCTGAAACTTGTGTCTACAGTCCTATCGCTAGGGGGTTTGATCCTGGCCAAAATACTTCATTTTGTTGCATTGATTGATAGTGCTGCCATAAGTTGCGTTGAAAGGAAAGAAAAGTAGAGTCCCTCATGTAACCAGGCAGAGGAGTATGTGAGATTGACACGTGTGAGATTATAATCAAAGTCCATACTAAGAAATTAAAGACTACCATGAGAAAACGATGACGAGACGCGATTTAGTTACATTTACTGTCTCACAGTTAGCAGGGAAGACGAGTTTGCCTAACTAACTTGTGTTAAAATTATAATTTCACTGCCGCGCACGGGTCAGCAGTCAACGACGCAGAAAACCACCACGGCAAATCAAAACCAGCAGGAACATATCGCACCACTCTTCGGGCTGAGGTTGTTTCCGGACAGTGTGGTCCGATGCCGACAACTGTCCAGCAGTGATGCACGCATGACATCAGCCTCAGGCCTCCATCGGAAGGTAACCTGCTGTCAACTCACCCTGTCCGATATCCGTTTGATTGAGGATGCTCGCTCTCCGCCGTTCGATTGAAGGGAAAGGACTGTGCAATTTAAACCTGTCCAAAGTACACGGGCCCGTTGATAATTAAATACATTCCATACCTTATGATTAACCACTGACATTTTTTTTTGGTAAAGAATTAAATGTTTTACGGCGAAGTTAATATTTAGTGGATACGAAAGTATGGGTAAGTTTTTTTTAATATATGTTTTAAACAAAAAGCGTTGACCCATTTTTGTTGTATAAAAAAAATATACACGGTGATTAAAAGTAATGCGTAGGGTGTGAGTTGCACACTGGGAAGTGGTGAAGCCTGTTCGCAGCAGCGAACGAAAACAAAAAAAATTCACAGACCTTAGATTTGAAAAAAAAATGCAGCAGTGATGAATGGAAACCAGAGCGTAAATATTTTATTGCAGGGGAGGAATGCACAGAGGTGCATAAATATTTTTGGGTCTGTAATGTAAAAAGGACTTTATGCAGCAGAGTAAAAATGTTGTCTTGGTAATGTAAGAAATGTAAAGATTGCACAGCAGTGCAGGAGGAGAAAGTAAATGAAGAAAACCAGTGAGTTGTTTTGTTTTCAAACCATGTATTTTTCACAACAGTGAAAAGGTAAACCTGTAACTCCCTGTAAGTTTTGTTTTCACACAGCAGTGAATGTAAATGAAATATTTACACACAGAGGTGTAAAATTTCATAGGAGGCAGAGTAACTTTTGTGAAAATGTTTTGGTGAATCCCTCTGAGTGAAAGAGGATGAATATGTCTCAGTATTTTGTTTAATGAATATAAATCAATTTATGGTGGTGAAATACTCTGTGCTCTGTAATTTTTTTTAAAAGACTCCTCTGTGCAAAAAGATCCTGGTGTAAAGGAAACAGAGCATTGCCTCTGTGTTTTATATTTTGTGGTTTTGGTATTTTCCCATCCCAAACAGAAAGAAAAATACCCAACAACTTGGAGTTGTCCCGCGTAATCTGTCATGATGTTTGACGTCTCATTCACATAAAACATCATATTTTAAACTTCATATTCATCGCATTCAAACCAATGTAACAAACACGACAAAAAAGTACACGATGAACTGACAAATATAACTAGCACCACAATGACAGATATAACCAGCACAACAAAACGTAGATAATGAACTAATTCAAAAGAAGGTCTGTCAGTGTAAATATTGAGATTTTAATTTAAGAAACGAAACAAAAAATACGTTTGAGGTTCGAGTAATTAAATTTTCTAAACATTCAAGTAATTCCTTTTTAAAACCTTTTCTACTTGAAAATCAATATACACCTATGCGAGATATGATGGTATAAATGACTAATAATAAATATTGATGATGAGTAGTGGGTTAGAATTAGATCCTACTCTAGTTTAGGTGGTCTTCTCTACATTGGGGTTGGTTTTTTTTTTTTAATGCAAAAGGGTTTATAGTGGTTTCTATAATAACCCTTCTATCATCAACAACCCATAGATTAAGGTTTTCTAATATTAATATTGATGATGAGTGGTGGGTTAGAATTAGATATGAGATATAATGGTATAAATGACTCTTACATTAATAATGATTGATATTAATGATCACTAGTGGGTTAAAATTAGATCCCACTCTCTTTTAGGTAGTCTTTCTTATACAGTTTTTTTTTTTTCCTTTTTATTACCAAAGTGTTTAGAGTGGTTTCCACTATAAATCCCAATAACAATAGCAACCCATAAATTAGTTTTTTTTTTACCTTTAATGTGCTTTAGTGATTAGAATTAGTTGGTGTTATATAAATAATTTAAATTTAAAGGTATCAGAATTAT
>APFE030134284.1:0-20944 GCA_000404065.3 Pinus taeda
TTTATTTAATTAATTTATTAATTTAAAATTAAATTATTATTATATTTTAATATTTATTTAACTAATTTATTAAAACTCACCTAAAAATATATGTATATTCTAATATTTTAATTATTGTTATTGTTCTCCTAAATTCTAATTAATCTTATTTATATTTAATATATAAATTACTTATATAGATGATGGTTAATAATATATTGTAATAAATAATGTATTATATATAAGATAATTATTAACATTATATGTGAAAAATAATAATATATCTAATATATACCATAAAAATAATTAGTTAACTAATATATACTAATATATATAAGACCTAAATAAAATAAGAGGGGTTATATGCATTAATACTTTATAGAAAGAGGTTAAAATTAAACATGATACTATATATAATTGATGAAATAATAAATATTAATTAATTCATGTATTTAAGTTAAACTATAATGATACTATGCTATGGTTATACTATTAATTAATAAAATGTTAACAGAGGGATAATAAATATTAATCGAACTAAATGAATTTCAACTTGCAGAATGGGTTTACAATGACACAAAAAGTACTGATAGATGATTCGATCCCGTTGAAAAAATTGGTACATCCGCTTCCTTGGAACTTTGACAAAAATTGTGGCAACAGGTCCTCTTGAGCTTTTTTGTGGTCCCATATCTTCATCATTCATTATTTCACAAGGCCACCTAAAAACCTTCTTCCCTTGGGAATCTTAGGTTTAGGGCATCCCTTATTAAGAAATATTTCTAATCCCTAGGTCTAGGCCTCCTTTAAGCCTTTCTTGGAGAGCCTCACATAAGGTTACTTGGGAGCGAGAGCAGAAGTAGAAGCGGGAGCGGGGAGCAACATTTTCAAAAGCTCCCAGTTTGGGAGCGAATTTTTGTATAATATATATTTTGATGCATATATGTGAACAAAAACATGTAGAATGATGAATTAGATATAAAAAGCATAAAAACATGGATTGAACCATATAACATCAATCATCTAGAAGTTATAATCTTGATCAACCACGTCCAGAAGTTTGTAACATACAACATATTGAGTCTCATGAGTCATGGTTCATCAATCTTAAAGTTCAAAGCTTTCAAAATTCAATATATAACATTTATCATCATTGATCACTAAAGTTGTAACTTGTACTTGTAACCATTACCATTACTAAGTAACCAAACGATAACAAAGAATAGCTATCATGTAATGAAATGTTTCAACTTTCAACTTTCACGAAGCATCATTTAATATATTCATAATTCATTACCAATGAGTTATAATTGCCAACTTCAAACTTCAAACTTAAGTTGTCATATATTGTTTACAAAAAATATCATTATAAATACGAAATAGTCAACAATTATTAAAACTCCTAGAAACTAGAAAAGACAAGTAAATCTATTATCTACTGCTAATGCTTGGGCCTCTTGCCACGAGATATGTCTAATTTTTGAGAAGGTCGTGGTGGTCTATTGTGAGTCTCCTCCCGCATAGTCGGACGACCAGAACTCTAAGGCACATGACCTCCACATGAGGATGTAGATGTAGATGGAGGTGGCAGCAACAAAGACAAAAATGTTCCAAGTCAAGCACTGCTACTGGATGATGGGGTGGCATGGTTGTTGTTGCTTCTTCATCATCTTTCAAAAGTTTTGTTTCCAGTTCTTCTAGGTGTAGAGCACCATCCTCCAAATTGTCTTCTTCTAGGTTGTTGTCCCAAGTTGTATATGATGTATCATCTCGAGCTTGATCACAATAATGACTCAACAACCTCAAGTTGTAGTGCACATAAACCAAACTTTTTGCCTGATTTTCATTGAGTCTGTTTCTTCTCACATTATGGATGAAGCTATAGGTGCTCCAACACCTCTTTGCAGAAGAAGTATTTACAACCTGTGAAAGGACATTTTTTGCCAATTTTGGCAAAAGTCCTTGGCCGCCATATGCATCCGACCATGTGATAGCATCAAATCTGTCCCTATATTCCATTGCATACAAAGAACCAAACACTCCAGTGCTAGTGAAGTATCTGCCTAATTCAAGGCACAATCTTGCACAATCCTCCTTGTTAGGATCCAACTTGTCTAATGTTGTCATATACCCATTCTGTAACTCTGGATCTGTATGGGGTTTGGCCGTAACCCCACCCCCAGATGTTGGTTTTCCCAACCAAGATGGAGAGTAGTATTTTGGCGTAAGGATATACACCAAGGCATGTAGTGGAACATTAAGTTTATCCCACTGTGTACACACAAAATTGTGAATAATATCATACAAGTTGGGATATTTTTCCTGAACAATATTTTTTATTTGCCCCAACATGTTATCCATCTACTCATACACCTCCCCAATCACTGGTGCATCTGTATTTGCAAAATGAATCATGTTATAAATGGGCTTGTTGAATTGCAAAACTTCCCTCACACGTGCCCAAACCAGACGATTGAGAGCAGTGTCCTCCACCTCTTCAAAACCTTGCTTGTCAATTGCAGTTAGAGCCTTGTCATTTAATACCTACCAGTGTTGACTTGATACCATGCTAGCCAATGAATCTCTTACCTTCGAAAGGAGCCCGGAGGTGATAATATCTAGCAAATTTGGTCTTCGCAATCTTCAACAACTCCAAACTTGAGTTGCTGCGGAAAAGCCCATGGGTATTGCTATGATTGGTAATATATTTTATCATTCTCTTGCCTCTCTTGTAGAAATCAGCAATCCATTTGTATTGAGGGTGTTTGTTCTTAATAATATCATGCATCAAAAGGTTCATTATGTGAATCAAACACCCAGACCAAATATGTTGGGGTATCTATCCTCAGTATTTGCTCCCACTACCTTACAATTAGAAGCATTATCAATGGTGACTTGGAGGACATTGTATGGCCCGATTCTTTCAATTGTTTGAAGTAATGGTTTTGCAATGTCGATGGCAAACTTGAACTTTTTTGAGTAATCATTTGCTGAAAAAAAGATTGCACCGCTAGTAGACATAGTGAGAACACTTATCAATGGCTTGCCTTTTACATTTGTCTAGCCATCATATACAATGGATACCCCATGCTTATTCCAGGAACTTGTCATTTACTCAAAGCATGTGCTATTTTCATGATCAAGTCCCACGGTTCTAGTCTTTCCATACCCAAGGCTCTTGTATCCTTTGGGGTCATTGTTATCGCTCAAACTAGCAACGGTTGTAGGAGGGGATCATATAGAGAAACTACTAGGTCAAGGGGCATCAATGGAGCGATAGCCCACTATCACCTCAACTAAGGCTCCTTGCTCTTTATGGACTTCCACTAATGGGAGGAGACCCAAAAAGGGGAATCACTAGATGAATGGATCAATAAGAGGATAAGGAGTGATTCCAAAGGCTTATTTTCAAGAAAGACTCAATTATATGGCTTTCTTGCTTGGAAAGCAAGGTGATATGCTCTGTAGGAAGGGTTAAGAGGATTCTTGAGGCTAGGGTTTCGAAATATATCTTGTCCAAAAGGTTTGCTAGACTCGAAAAGCCTTAAGGAGAATTGGCCTGTATGTGATATTTGTGAAATTAGAGTTGTAAAGTTACGGGACCCCAAAGGACCAAGTGGACCCAAAATTAGGTCAAGGGTATGGAGTGGATCAACCAAGGAGGGGCTTAACCGAATTATGGAAGAGAAGAGGATCAAAGGACAAATTTTATTTTGAGGATTGAATACAATGATCCAAATGAGGACACTAGCCAAGGGAAACCTAGGGCAAGAAATGGTCATAGATCTAGGGCTTGCTATATCTCAGGATCCCTTCGTTAGAATTGCTTCAAATTTGGAGGGTCTCTAGAGGAAACCCTAACGCATTTATGTACCAAAAATTGAGGTGTTTTGATGGCTATAATGGAATTTATGTGATGCCCAAGGTGACCTATCAAGGCTAGGCCTAGAAAGAGAAAGAGGCAAGAAAAATAAGCGTTTTAGGTGATCACTAATGGATGGATTAGTGCCTTGGCTTTGGGAGAGATGGAGTCAAGGTGATCTTGTGATTTGGAGAAACTATACCTAATCAAGGAGGCCTTGAGGCAACTTTGCATGGCAATTAGGGCATGAAGCAGCTACCCAAGCAATTTATACTTTGATGTGCAATGTTTGATGACTCATCAAGATGTATTCAACAAAAATAATCTCTAGTAAAATTTATCCATTCATACTTGACACACACAATGATACAATGCTTCAAATGATCAAATTTTCCACAATTTCGCGTAAAATAGCAGTAAATTTTAGACGTAGATAGCGAAAAATCCCAACAACATTCATGTGACAAAGTAAATAACAAGAATTAACATGAAAAGAATCACTTACATGTACAAATGAGTATATCCAATCATCAAATTATGCCAATAATGAAGCTCCAAGACCAAGAAGATAGAATCCAAACATCAAAATTCATCCATGAAACCAAACTCATCCTCCAAAACCAAACTCATCCTCCAAAAGGGAATGCAAAATTCCCCAAGTAGCTATTAAACCCAAATCCAAATGATGATGAGAGAATGAATCACCTCTCATCTATTTATACCATATCTAATGAATTTGATCTGCCTATTTGGCCTAATTAAACCCCAAATAATAAAATAATGTGCAATAATAACACCCCTTGGTGACAAGCCCACCAAGATGGCTCAATATCATAAAAATAAGCCTCTCAAGTGGGTAGAATAAAATGAGTTGTTGGGCCTGTTACCACTCAAACCAGT
This sequence comes from Pinus taeda, assembly GCA_000404065.3. Taxonomy (NCBI): domain Eukaryota; kingdom Viridiplantae; phylum Streptophyta; class Pinopsida; order Pinales; family Pinaceae; genus Pinus; species Pinus taeda. Next base: position 4,742 of record APFE030134284.1, read on the forward strand.
AGAGGACCTAAAAGGGGTTCCTAAGATGGCAACTGCTTGGTTAAGGGCAACGGTGGAGGCTTAAGCTCACTATCACCACAACTAAGTCTCCTCGCTCTTTACGGACTTTCATTGATAGTAGGAGTCCTGGTAGTGTAGGGATCACTTGTAAAGTATATGTCAATGGATAGGTGGAAAGTGACCCTGGAAACCCTTTCCCAATGATGGAGTGAAGAATGGAACTTGCTTGCTTTTTAAGCAAGGGACTTGGTCTTCCAAGGGTAAGGGGTAAGGATTGGAGGGTTGAGGAAGAAGGAATAGGCTTACGGACGAGGTTCTCAATCCCTATAATCCTTGGGAAACTTGGATTCCCAAATGGTCCTCGGCAAATAATCTTTATTGAGAAGTGGGACCACACGAGGCCAAGTGGACCCAACCCAGGTTCAGGGATGGAATGCAACAACCAATGGTGTTCCTATCCTGGACAAGGTGAAGGGAAAGGACCAAACAAGAATATTTATTTCAAAAGGTTGAATTGATCCTGTTGAGGTCTGGGCCCTGGCCTTGGGGTTGCCTAGGGAAAATTCAATCCTAGGGCTAGGGGTTGGGATTCTCAGAGATTCCACTGTTAGAAATTAGAATTGCCTCAAATTTGGAGGAGAGGGAGGGGACCTACCAGCGTAGTAGTCTGTAGGAGATCAAAGTTTTTCCTTGGCTCAATTCGTAGGAAATTGATGCCCTAGGTGACCTTTGAGCGCTAGACTTGGGAAAAAGTTATAAAAGGTGAAAAAGGTAAAGGGGATGACCACCCTTTTTAGGGATCAGTGCCTAATTCACTTGGGGTTATGGAGTCAAGGATGATGATTAGTAAGAACTTGGTTTCTTGATCAAGGAGGCCCAGAAAGTCAGCGTCATCCAATGTTGAGAGAAAGAAAAGAAGAGTGATCTTCAAGCATTTATACTTCAAAGCAAACGAAGCAAGCTTATCGAGACAAATAATCTCTAGGACATTTCTTTCATATAACATTGGCCCAAACATTAAATTAGCTAAAACATGCTCAATTCCACATTTCAATCATGCAACAACTAGCCCTAATTTTAGCAGTATGCAGCAATAAGAATAATAACATCAAAATTTACTTACAACATTATAGAGTATATCCAACCAGCATTTAGTTCACAAGACAAAGCTCCAAGACAAGATAAATAGCCCAAATCCATACATCAAAATTCATCCATCTCCAAAAAATATCATCCAAGGAAAAAATGCGAAGTTCTCTATAATTAGAGAGATCCCAAGGCAAGTGATGATACAAATGAGTGTATCTAATATCAATATCTAGCTTCCTAAGGAGTTCGAATTAGCCTATGGGCCTGCATTAGCCCCTAATGATAAAATAATGTGCAAATAAAACCCCTATTGGTGACAAGCCCACCAAACTAAGTGTAAAAATAAGCCTCAAAAGGGGCCAAATAATAATATGTGCATGTTGTAGGGCCCTCCAAAGGCTCAATAATATCCTGAAGTGCCATATTGAGGAATAAATTCCTCGGAATATGATGGAGAAGGGGGTGGCCCCTTATTCTCCAAGTAGTAGACCTGTGGTGCTCCTAGTGGGTATGAGGGCACATAGATGACCCCATGGGTCTCCATATGAATCGAAGATCCTCTGCAAGGGTCCAAGTGGTGGAACGAATGCTGCCATGACATCGTACAAGTCATGGGACACCTGTCAAGAGTGTGGGGCTCCTGTGCGGGTCTGCTGTGCATAATGTACCAAGCATATCACCATCATCTCAAAAGTGGATTGCTAGTAGTCTCTGAGCATCCATGGAGATCCGTGGAGTGTTGTCTGCTGCTGTGGAGGCCCATGGCTCTCTATGCACATCCTACATGTGCCAATGTAGGCCTCTGGGGTTAGGATTCCATATAGGGAAACCAAACCGAAATGGAAACCACTTGTAATTTTGCATAAGATCCAATGCATCTCCTAGGCTTCCAGTACAACTAGTCATTAAAATAATAAGGTAAAAGAGTTTACAAACCATGGATAACAAAGTGGGCACTTCATAATGGCATGCCCTTTTGTAATTGGCTTTGGCATGTGCTAGTGTCTCCAAGCTCCAAAGGGGGTTAACCAAGTACTTTATTAGGTGATTTCAACCCTTAAAGGGGATAGTATGTCCAAGGTACATCCCTCTAATGGGGGTGGCAAGTGATAAATAGGTGGAATGGAGTAGGGAATGAGAGGGGCAACCCTGGGCCACATATTGGGGCATAGGGGTAGCTAGATAAAGGGAAGCCCACACTTGAGTATGTAATGTGTAGGAGGAAGCAATCGTGGTACATGAGGTGCCCCGACCTTGATTTTTACACCCTTCTTTATATGCCTTTTGCCTTTTATGAATTTTCTTTAATTAACTGCTCGGGGCTTAAAGGACAAGAGCATGATGTGTAAGGTATAGCAGTGATTACCCCCTTTTAGGTAGGGCAGTTCATTGCCCTCCAGGGGTTGGGACAATCATGGGTTTTTGAATGATAAAATAGGCTCATCTAAGACCTATGGAACCAGGGTGATGACCATGGATTGGGGTAGAGCTTATGTATTAGCTCTTGCCCATGTGCTAATTATTTTTGTCCCGGCCATATTTTGCATTTTGTTGTACAATTTCCTGTTAAATGTGGCCAATTATGCTTTTTTCTTTTTCTTTTAGCTGGTTCAACCTTCGAGGCATCATTCCAAGCTTGACCCAAGGTGGAGAGAAGGGGATAGGGAGGCTAGCCCTATGTGGACCCAGGTGGGAGAAATGATGAGTGGGGGGTATAGTGAGTGGAAAGGGAGTAACATAAGCGGATAAAGGAGTGGGACCGCATACCCAAAGTCGGGGTTTCCCAAGTAGTACCACCCTAGAACCAAATGGTTAATAAAGGAGATTCCACAGGACTAAGATGCAAGGGTAACATCCAAAAGAGATCAAGGGGACAAGAGCACAAACTAAGCCTACTCTTTCTGCCAAATCACCCCATCAATCCATACCCAGAAGTATCCATGATAAGTAAACCCAATACTCAATTACCAAATGACAAGACATACCTTTAGATTCGGGAGGCCCACCTTCAAATATACTATCAATACTGGTGGGTGGGGACCACATGGTTTGCTTAGGTGGCAGAGAAATGGCACAACAAGCTAGTAGGAGATTGCAAGGGGTTGTTCGCTACCAGCTGAGGTCCATCATGGAGAAAAATTTCTCTTGGGGATATCACCCACGAAGTGGTGGGTAATAGGGCCTTTGAAGAGACCTAATGAAGTCCAAAGTGTGCCATGGTGAGAAAATGGACTCCAAATATAGTGGACAAGGGGTTGGCCCCTTGTTTTCCAAGCAAGTCACTGTGGTGCTCCCAAGTGGGTATGGGGACACAAGGACATCCTCATGGGTCTCCAAGTGGATCGAAAATGCCTATAATGTTGTTTTTTCACAATCTTGGTGTCTGGGATAGAACCTTAAATCTTTGACGCTACCAAACCAAGAATCACAACGTTACTACTTTGTACAGCGGAATATAAACAACAGTAAATCTACTAATGCACAAATAATGGACAACTTTTTACAAAATATTGTACAATAATATACAATAACCCAACTTCATTATATTAGTCGAACTGAATAATACAACAGCTTAGGGCTCCCGTACTAGGGATAATGGCCCTCAAATATCCACTAGTACAAGATACAAAACTGGGGCTTGGTGTCAATCCATCGACAACCAATCTACCCTCAACAAGATACTCTGACCATTTGGATGATGTAGTCGACTCTCTCAGCTCCTCTCGGTCATACCTTGTACTAGCCCAGTCCTTCGGCTCTCGATTTGTAGCACTACCTCTATCAACGATCCAAGTCCATCTGGCCACTGAACCTCGGCTATCCAATCTGCTCACTAGTTGTGCCTTCGTCCATGAAGGGCACAACACATCGAGATTCTTGTCGAGTTGTTCACAACTCCACTTGTTAACAACTCTCAATCTGCCCACTACTACTCCTCAGCGACTCGGGGACTTCAACCCACTATGGTCTTCTTGTGTTGCTCTAATGAAGACCAACATAGGGCACAAAGGGCTGCCACCTATCACTGCAAGATGTCCATCTCCCACAATGAACACTAGCTAGGAGGACTGCCTGTCATTCGTTGTAGATGTTCTTCTCCACACACAAGTCTAGGGCTGGTCAACTGCTCCTCTGGCTGATCAAACCTTGAGCTCAACTTCTGCCACTCTAGCAACCATCTAAGTCCATGAAGATGGTGCACACCGGGCTCCAACTTGGGCACTATTACGTTGTCTTCCAACAGACCATAAATTCCCAATCCAATGTCCACTCTTGGTCCACTCTCACGCTACCCTCCAACAGACCACCAGTGAGCAATCTTGTTATAGCATTTGCTCTTAGCATCCAACACCTATGGAGACCCTTCCACATGGCTGCTTACAGACTCCTCAAATCTGCCTCTCCAAGGACACCATCCACCTCCATCAGTCAAGAAGACATCTGCAATATACTGTTGCTGCCTCCTTGCTTTGGGATCTGTGCATTCACAGGATTGGTTAGGGCACACAACAACAACCCCAAATCACTGCCCAAATTATTGCGTTCCCTTGTCCAACCAATAGCCAACCTTTGGTGCCTTTTGTAGGCCACAATGCATTGCTTTAGGGCTTAAGGCTCCTATTCTAGACCCCCTGCAACTCATGGATCTGCTTCAGCAAAGGTTGCAGCCTTCTAACACAAGGGATCACCACTGTTTGGGCTGCGGCTTCCTTTAGATAACTGCGGGTATGAGAGAGGGTCTTACTAGCCCTCTCGACCCTCACAAACAATCACCAAAACTCGCTGCTGTAGCAGCCTTTCTCTGTGGCCCAAAACAGTGACAAAAAACTCATGAAATCATGCACATAATTCACCCAAACTCACCTCTGAAATGCGGTTAGGGTCTGGACTCTGCACCTTTGGTCTGCTCCAAAACTAGCCAAAACACATCCAAACTACCCTTTTTTGAAGCCTCTGACCTGCGGCCCTGTAACTCAGAAAACTCGCACCCTAAACAGATCCAAAACAGTGCTCCTTGCCCACTTTGTCCTTCCTAAAACTCGCTGTCCAATTTCAGAGGTATTTTATGATGATCAATGCATTTGAGATGTCTAAATGCCTTGCACTTGACCCATATTTGTAGGCATCAAGTGGCTCCAACGAATTAACTATGTGGGCTGTCATAAAGTCACTTAACCACTAAGCCGACCTTAACCTTGTGCCATAAGCCCACACACAAACTTCAAAAATTCATAACAGGTCAACGACAACTCAAAATCGGATGATTTCAGATTCGTCTCGACGAGAACTATCATCCTCATCAATCATATGTCGAAATCTCTCCATGGTTTTGTCTCCAACATCAATGGGTGCAAAACCCCAAGCTTGGGTTTCAAGCCCACAAGGCCACTTGTGGAGCTCCTTCCTCCAAACCCTCGATCCTCAAGGCTTGGAGTACTACCCAAGCTACAAAAATCAGCACTCCCTCTTAGCAAGGGAGGTACTTCCAAGACTAGGAAGTAACCATTATCCGACGACACTAGCCCATCTGGCGTCCATCACTATAGCATAACCTATAGAATGAACCCGACAACCTTGGTAGTTCCTTTACCTCATCACATCTAAACCTGAAGACCCCAAACCTCCATAGGGATGCTCCCTCTGAGGCGAGACTCCCTCTAAGCCTACACGATCTCCACTAGCTTAGACCTGCAAGCACTCATCCTCCTGGATCAAATACTACTCATGCAAATCCCTCCAATCTCGGATATGCAACATCACGATCCGATGAAGACTCTAGCTTGCCAATCTGTAGTCCATCACATGAAGCCATCTCGATCAACCTGATCTTGTCCAAGCCAAAGAAACTCTCGAGCTATCCCAACCATCCATGGAAAGTCAAAGGAAGTCCATGATCAACAACTTGCCCTACAACAAACTATTGTTCACCAGGCTCACCACCAATCCACCAAAACTCCCAACAACGAAGACCACATCTCCATGTCTTCAGCTGAACCCTCTGCTCCATGATCTAGATACCCACAACTCCCTCTAAGTTGCTTCGCTGTGCACACTTTGATTCACAGTCCCTCAAAGTAGCTCAGATATGCTCTGATACCATGTTATTTTCCACGATATTGGTGTTTTGGATAGAATCTTAAATCTTTGACACTACCAAACCAAGAATCATAATGATACTACTTTGCACAGCGGAATATAAATAAATAGTAAATATACTTGTGTATAAAATATGGACAACTTTTTACAAAATATTGTACAAATATGTACAATAACCCAACTTCGTTATATTAATCCAACTGAATAATGCAATAGTCTAGGGCTCCCATACCAAGGATAATGGCCCTCAAATATCCACTAGTACAAGATACAAAACTTGGGCTTGGTGTCTATCCATCGACAACCAATCTACCCTCAACAAGATACTCTGACCATCTGTCTGATGTAGTCGACTCTCTTAGCTCCTTTCGGTCGTATCCTATACCTGCTTTGTCCTTTGGCTCCCGATCTGCAACACTGCCTCTGTCAACGATCCAAGTCCATTTGGCCACTGAACCTTGACTATCCAATCTACTCACTAGTTGTGCCTTCGTCCATCAAGGGCACAACACATCGAAACTCTTATCGAGTTGTTCACATCTCCACTTATGAACAACTCTCAATTTGCCCATTGCTGCTCCTTAGCTACTCAGGGAATTCAACCCACTATGGTATTCTTGTGCTGCTCTAATGAAGACCAACATAGGGCACAGAGGGTTGCCACCTATCACTGCAAGATGTCCATCTCTCACAATGAACACGAGCTAGGAGGACTGCCCGTCATTCGTTGTAGATGTCCTTCTCCACACACAAGTCTAGGGCTGGTCAATTGCTCCTCTGGGTGATCAAACCTTGAGCTCAAATTGTGCCACTCTAGCAACCATCTAAGTCCATGAAAATGGTGCACACCGGGCTCCAACTTGGGCACTATCACGCTGTCCTCCAACATACCATAAATATCCAATTCAATGTCCACATTTGGTCCACTCTCATGCTGCCCTCCAACAGAGCACAACTGACCAATCCTGTTGTAGCATCTGCTCCTAGTTAGGGCATACAACACCTATGGAGATCCTTCCATATGGCTGCTAACGGACTCCTCAAATCTGCCTCTCCGAGGACACCATCCACCTCCATCAGTCAAGAAGACATCCGCAGTATACTGTTGTTGCCTCCTTCGCTTGGGATCTGTGCATTCATAGGACTGGTTAGGGCACACAACAACAACCCCAAATCACTGCCCAAATTACTGCATTCCCTTATCCAACCAACAACCAACCTTTGTTGCCTTTTCTAGGCCACACTGCATTGCTTTAGGGCTTAAGGCTCCTTCTCTAGACCCCCTGCAACTCATGGATCTGCTTCAGCAAAGGTTGCGGCCTTCTAACACAAGGGATCATAACTGTTTGGGCTACGGCTTCCTTTAGATGTCTGCGGCTAGGATAGAGGGTCTTACTAGCCCTCTCGGCCCTCACAAACAATCACCAAAACTCGCTGCTGAAGCAGCCTTTCTCTGCGGCCCAAAACAGTGACAAAAACTCCATGAAAACATGCACAAAATTCACCCAAACTCACCTCTGAAATGCGGTTAGTATTGGTACCTTTGGTGTGCTCCAAAACTAGCCAAAACACATCCAACTACCCTTGTTTGAAGCCTCTGACCTGTGGCCCTGTAACTCAGAAAACTTGCACCCTAAACAGATCCAAAACAGTGCTCCTTGTCCACTTCGTCCTTACTAAATCTCATTGTCCAATTTCAGATGTATTCTATGATGATCAATGCACTTCAGATGTCTCTAACTGCCTCGCACTTGACCTATATTTATAGGCATCAAGTGGCTACAACGAATTAACTATGTGGGCTGCCATAAAATCACTTAACCACTAAGCTGACCTTAACCTTGTGCCATAAGCCCACACACAAACTTAAAAAATTCATAACTCTTCAATGACAACTCAGAATCAGATGATTTTCGATTCGTCAGATTTATCTCTACAAGCACTATCATCCTCATCCATCACATGTTGAAATCTCTCCATAGTTTTGTCCCCAACATCGATGGGTGCAAAACCCCAAACTTGGGTTTCAAGCTCACAAGGCCACTTGTGGAGCTCTTTTCTCCAAACCCTTGATCCTCAAGGCTTGGAGTACCTCCCAAGCTACAAAAATCAACATGTAAACCATCTGTAAGGGCTAGGATGATGACATAAGCCCTCCCTTTGTCTCTTGCAGTGAGACACATCCTCATCTAGACCCTGGGATATTCGCCTAGTGTATGATGCAAGTGTGGAGCAGGTTGGGCATGGTGAACCAGGTGCATCATTCTCAGCCAAAAGGTGGAACATGAGCAATCAATGAGTGGTGTTGGGGATCCATGAAGTAATTTCTACTATGGTAGAGGCCCATGGCTCTCAACGCTCACCCTACAATTGCCAATGTGGCCCTCTGGAGGGCTAGGACCCCGTATAGGGAGACCAAGGCCCAAATGGAGACCCACCTGCAATCCTGCATAAGATCCATTGTGTCCCCTTGCTCTTCAATACAACAAATCATTAGAATAATCAAGTAAAAGAGTTACAAGTCATCGAATCAATGGGGCACTTCATGGTGGCATGCCCTTCCATAATGGGCTTTGTCATGTACAAGTGTCTCTAGGTTCAACAAGGGGGTTTAATCAAAGACACTATTAGGTGGTTTCAACCTTTAAAGAGGGTGACATGTCCATGATCAGGTAGGTGGCAAATGATATAGTGATGGAACAAAGTGGGGGTCAGGGGCATGCTCCAAGCCATATGCCATGGCACAAGGGTAACTGTAATAAGGGAAGTCCACACTTGGGTATATGAGCGTTGGAGGGATCAAATCGTGGTGCATGAGTTACCCCGACCTTTGTTTTTCCACCCTTCTTCATATGCCTTTTTCCTTTGGTTTTTCTTCATAATTGCTCGGGGCTCTAGGGGATGAGAGCATGATGGGTAGGATATAGCAGTAGGTACCCCCTTTTAAAGTGGGGCATTTCATTGCCCACCAGGGGTTGGGGCAATCATGGGTTCCTTAATGTGGAGGGGGCTCATCTAGGGGCCATAGGAACCAGGATGATTGCCATAACTAAGGGGTAGAGCTCATGTTTAACTTTTTCCCACATGCTAAATTTGTACGTCCTGACCATATTTTGCATTTGTTGGTACATTTCTTGTTGATAGTGGCCAAATTATGCTTTTTTCTTTTTCTTTTTAGTTGCATCAACCTCCAGGGAATTGTTCCAGGCCCGACCCAAGGTGTGGACAAGGGGAGGGGGAGGCTAACCCTATGTGGACGCAGTGGACCCATGTGGACCCAGATGGGAAAATAGATGAATGGGGATAAAATGAGTGGAAGGGAGTAATGTATATGGTGTCAGGAATCGGGACCACAACCAAAATAAGAATTTCCCATGTAGTGCCAACCCTAAAGCTAATGGCTAGTAAAAGAGATCCCACGGGACTAGGATACAAGGGTAACCACCAAATCGAGCGGAGGAGAAAAGAGTACAAACGTAGCCTACTCGTTCCGCCGAATCTACCCACCAATCCATGCCCAAAAGTGTCCATGATAAGTAAGGAAAATTACTCAACTATACCAATGAAAAGCCATACCTTCACAGTTGGGATGCCCACCCTCAAACATACGATCATAACAGATGGGAGACAATGGCACATCAAGCTATTTGGTGGCTGCAAGGGGTTGTCGACTGAGGACCATCTAGGAGAATATTTTTTCTCCTATGCATATTACCCACAGGGAGTGGCTAACAAGCATCATTAATGGCAGAAACCATTTCATACCAATAAGGTGAGCGAAGAACATTGAATGGTATCCCAGATGCATAGAGAAACCGATAAATTTTTGAATCCACATCATTCCTACACCCTTTGTCAAAGAAATTTGATATGGTTATATGCCTTAAAGTGATGTTTGTTCCTATGCCTCCATATCCATTGCCATGGGAGGATGTGGATGGAGTTCTTAGTCTATGTGATTGTGGGCTAGTGGTGTCATGTTCAAAGTCACCCTTTGATCTTTTCGATTTGTATTGGGCTTCCTCCTCTTCCCTTTGTATTTGACTCTTTGATGTTGTGACACACTTCTACAAGTTTTGATCCCTATTTGGTTATTTCCATCCCACGGCATTTTCCCACAAAGATGCTTTTTGGCATGGGTGTATGAACCTATGTAAGTCTTTATGCAATGGAGGCATGTAAATTTAGTGGTTCCACCCCCTTTCCCTCCTTCAGGCCTAGAAACATATTTCCAAAATGGGGTTTGGTCTGATTTGTTTTTTGTGCCCTCATCATCTCCACTCTCCTCCTCCTCACCAAGGTACTCCTCCTCTCCAGGATTTTCAAATCCATAACTACCCACTTCTTCATCCTCTTCATCAACCATCCTCCTTCTACTCTCCAATACCATAATAACAAAAAAAGGAACCAACATCAAGGGAATGCTAAGCCATATAGCCATGATGTTTGAAGTTTTGATTCTTTGAACTTTGGTGGAGTTATAGTTTCTTGCCTACAATAAAATGGAGGAATGGGAATGGGAAACTTGAAAGAGAGAAAACATTTTCATTTAACAATGGGCATATAAAAAACACAAATGCTAGATTAGAGTTTAGATCCCTCCTAAAAAAATCGCTCTGGGATCGAATGGGTGCGGTCAGGGAGCGACCGCTCCTTGACCGCTCCCTTGTTCGCTCTTGAAAAATCAAGGAGATTTTTTTTAAGGGAGCGCGCTCTCGATGTCACTCCCAAACCGCTCCTGAGCGGAGCGTGCTCCGAGAGCGAGTTCGAGGGGGTGGGGGCACTTCCCCGCAACCCTAGCCCTACGCCTTGCTTCTAAAGCAAGTAAACCCCATCATTTGAGTCTCTCCTATGAATGGGCTCTAGAAATCACTACCTATCCAATCATTGACTTACTATTCATAGTGATTTCCCTCATACTGGGACTCCTCCCATCGATGAAAGTCCGTAAAGAGCAGGGGACATTGACTAAGGTGACATGGGTCCTTGTCCCATTGTTGCCACTTGATCTAGTAGTAGTCCCTTAGGAACCCTTGCTAAGTCAAGTGGTAACAATTATCATCTTGTGCAATATCTTTTCAAGTTGTATGTTCATTCACTAATTCTATTTTCAAGTTTCAGTTCATGTTCTTAAGATATTTCTAGCCTTTCCTATTCTCATGTTATAGTGTTAGACCTAGGTGGGAGATGCATCATGCACCTATCCTTGCTATTCTCAACCATGATTTATTCAACAATACTATTTTGGCAGTTGACATAATTCCCTTCTTTTTTAATTTTCTCTTTATATGCAAGGGTGTTAGAACTCATAGTCTATAGTGTATACCCAGTAATGTATGTAGTGTCAAGCCTAGGTTACTGATGTTAGTATACCTTCTTTGGGCAGGTTACAACTCAATATCTATCTTCTTTCAAATGCATTTCTCCTGCAATTGTAATGCTTAACATTTCTCTTCTACTATTTAACTCATTCTGAGATTCTTGGATGAATGCCATTTATTTGTCTTTCCGAAAAACAAGATACTATTTCTTTCCATTAAATTTGAACTTCTTAAAACACTGAACAAACACGGATATGGTTTCTCTATGTCAATCATAGATTCTTTTTTTATGTATGTTGCACAAGTTTCTAGAATGTGGGAATGTCCAGAATGTGTGTACTGATGTTCAATATGGTGAGAAGCTTTGCATTTAAATTTGTAGGAAATGGCAGGTTGGGATTGACAATATTATATTATTAGAAAAATGTTTAAAATTTAAACAAGTGTTTAACTATCTAACATGCATACATAGTCAATTGGGGTTATCTCGGGTGGTTGGGAGGAATGAGTGGAACCTCCCTACCCAGGTTCAATTCCCGCAAGTGACATGATGAACTTTGATGTAATGGTTGGAACATGCATATTCCTCGTATGGCATATATAGACATGTATCTGCGAAAAAAAAATCTACATACGTACGTAGATTTTATTTGATATTTGAAATCAACTAGATGATACCAATGTTCCAAATCTGCATGTAACTATTTGATATACATTTATGTATTTTCACATTATAAAAATATGTAGAACAATGGTGCATGAATATTAATGTTTTGAAATGCTGCAAAACAATTTTGTATATAGTGCATGAAAACAATTTCTAACCAAAAGAGAATAATGAGCCCTTTTCAGACAACTCAAGGTAATATTACTCCCTTTTGTGCATGTTGGATTTTGGGCCTACGGTTAGAATAAATAAATGGCTCTTGCACAATGCCTCTCTGGCAAGCCACATGTACATTCTCTGTAGAGTGTATGAATCAATCTGATAGGGTCAAAAGAGAATTCCGATCTATGTTCTGTTACTGCCCAATGGCCATTACATACGATTCTATGTGTTAGAGATTACACACTCAAATTCAGTGTTGGCAGAAAATGGCGCTGGTAAACTACTTTCTAGCTCGGGATAATAAGCTTCATTACTTTTATCTGTGCCATGAATTCTGCCAATTTTTGTGTCCTGTGTGGCTTTGCAAACACATCCTTGAGCTCTGCAATGATTTTTTGTTTTTTTAATTACTACTCTCAATCTGAACTAGGGTTGAGTTTGGGGCGTTGGTGGCAATTTTGGTGGTTTTTCCCTAGGTTTTTAATCCCCACAAGGTTGGGGTGTCCAGTCAGAGAACTTCTGTGCACTCATGAGTCACAGCCAGTAGGTACACCTAGGAAACGTGGTTAGGAGCAGCCAAATCCCAACAGAAATGCTCCTGTGCCGAATGCTCTTTGACAGTCAAGTATCTTCTGTGTGCTCTTGGCCACTGTGTACACCCAGGAAACACAACTTAGGAGCAGCCACACCCTGGCAGAAGTGCTTCCATGATGGTCCCAAATCTTCCAGAGCTGTTCCCTAACGGAGCATTTCATGCTTCATATGATGTTCCTGGGTGCGGGTGAGGGGAAACAGTGGGTACGGATTTCCCAACACCTGAGAGTAGTACCCCTGCACTTGAGTTTGTAACAGACCGTTCTATTTATGGAGATAACTTGTGTGTGAAGAACCTTGTCTGTAGTTTCTGTTTCTTTTACTGACATTTATTTTATATTTGGATTGCAATTGCCTGTTAGAATTCTGTCTACATTGTTTGTTTTATCCAATACTCATGCTTCGTATGGTAGTGTTTGAGTTTTGTCTTTATCTTTCAAAAAGAAGAAGTTATTGGAAAGGTTTTAACTTTTTAGTTCACAAGTTGGGATGAGTCAAAGGTCCATCCATTTAATTGCTTATAATTAGTCATTTGAAGGTATTGGCAAAGGGCCATAAAGAAAAACGATATCAAAATTCTGGTAAATAGTCTTGACCCTGGAATAAAACAGCAGAAAACATATGCATATCGAAGTATTTGCATTGTGAGAGAAGAAAAGATTGGCAAAATCTAACTCTTTGCATTGACAGGATTCACCCATGAAATTTCCTGCTGGGAAGTATCTGAAATTACGTGCAGTTGGCGCTCCTGCAGTTGTTATATCACTTGCAACACAGGGTGTATTTCGAGGGTTTAAGGACACGACGACTCCTCTTTATGCAACAGGTGAATATCGAAGTCAGAATATTTTCAAATGCTATTGTTCTCGTGTCTGTAAAGCTGGACATGAAATTTAATTATAATTAGCATAGTTATTTAATCAGCAGACTGGTCAATAACTGAATGGTAGTTTTCCATTCTTTTATCCATTAGCTAAATCACACTTTTTTGGAACATCACTACTATTCATGAATAAATTTCCTGTTATTCATGTGACATATCAAGTGTTTTGTGTGACAACTTATCTAGTTTGAATCGTGTGTGAAGGATTCAACTTGAAGGCATTATATTAAAGGAATAACATTCTCTCAAATTCATTATGAGGAAGTTCTGACAGGTTGTGGAAATGAACATGTTCCCTAAGCCCAGCCTATGTTTATGCTAACAACTATACCTATGATATGCTAGACTGCAAACACAGCTAATACACATTCATTAAGTGCTCATATAGCTGGTTATTAACTTATTATACAGAAATTTGGTATAATTTATTACTGGGTTAACACCTTCAAGACAAAAAAATCATAATTTTTACAGCACCTCTACTATTTTACGCATCTCTCAATGCCCTCATTGCTATGTTAGTGCTCTCCTTATCATCTGTGAAGCAGTACATCCATTCTAGTGGGTGCACATATTCACATTCATCCTTGTCCTCTTGTTCGGTTCATTTCATTAATCAGAGATTCAAAACCTATTAACATGTTCTCCAGTCTGTTGGTTATTCTGTACAGTTGCTTTGTTGTTCTTTTTTACAGGGTTTGACCGTCTTAGTTTGTTGGTTAATTCATGGTTGATGTCACTTGCCTGTTGCCTTACTCCACTGGGGTAATAGATTTCTGTGTTGTTCCTTTATTTTGGTTCCCCAATACAGTCTTTGAGTTTGGGTTGTCAAATTCTTTCGACTTATTGGAGCTCTGCCTTCATCTTGATGCTGGATTACTTGAATACTGCTTATTTCTTGAGTAGTTCATCACACAAGATAGCTCATTCCTGGCCTCTAACTTCTGAACTGGGCGGTAGTCCAATTTCTGCAAACTTATTCTTATTATTTCAAAAATGGCCTCAGTGACAATTTCTTGGAGTTATTCCCATTATCCATCATATTGGATGAAGTTTGCACTTGAGATTTTCATCACAACACCTATGATTTTTATTACAAGGATCAGGCTTGCAGGCTGCAGCATGGAATTGTTGGATGGACTGGGGCACATGTATGCTTAGGCTTAGAGGTGCTGCTATCTTTTGATTGAATTGATGGTTTGGTGGTTGCTGGTAGGTGTTGAATGGGTTGTTCTCATGTGCTAATTTACAGGTTGGCATCTACCTAATGATTGATATCTTGATTATGTAGTGTGCTGCCCTTCTTTAACATTGTTGTCATGTTTGGATTTTCGTGAAGAGTTTTGCTTACAATTGATATAGTTATTTAACCTTTGGCGCATTTCATGGAGTGGGAACCCATTAACTTTCGGGTCTCCCTAAGTTGCAAGTGTTAATAACTGCCTCCATGGTGTGGTCATTAAATTAAAGAGTGCTTTGCCATGGTTTTCTAAGCTTCATAATATTATGATAATGAGGTGTTGCTAGTAGGTGTTGAATGGGATGTGTTCATGTGCTAATTTATGGGTTGGCATCTTTCTAATGGTTGATATCTTGATGATGTAGTGTGCTGCCCTTCTTTAACGTTGTTGTCATGTTTGGATTTTCGTGAAGAGCTTTGCTTACATTGATATATTTTTTTAACCTTTGGCACATTTCATGGAGCGGGAACCCATTAACTTTAGGGTCTCCCTAAGTTGCAAGTGTTAATAAGTGCCCCTTGGTATGGTCATTAAATTAAAGAGTGCTTTGCGATGGTTTTCTAAGCCTCATAATATTATGATAATGAGGTGTGAGCACCCTAGCTCATTTGGGTTGTGTTCAAACTTTGATGGGTGCGTTATGATGTAGAACATGAATATTAACCATTGTTTTAAGATCCGGCCGACTCGGAACTGATTCGGCCGAGTTGGTCTGAGCTAGAAAAAAATTTCAACTCGGCAGAAAATTCGGTTCAGTCGGCCGAGTTATGACTGACCCGGCCGAGTCATAGCATGACTCGGCCGAGTTAGTCATAATTCGGCCTACTCGGCCGGATCCGTAACTACTCGGCCGGGTAGCTGACAGTGGCCAGTGAACCATAAAAACACGCATTTTTTTAATTTTTTTTTTTAATTTTTCTAAGTGTGGGGGACTCCAAAGGGGTTTATGAATTAGTTTGCTGGTCTTTGGGGTCCATTACCCTCTCCCAAACCCTAGTATTTGATCATATTGCCCTACTAAGGCTATGCTATTCATGGTAATGTTTCAGAAAAAGAGACATTCTCCTTAATCTTCATTTTCATCCTTTTACTTAAATTTTTAACATTACCATGAAATGACTCGGGATGTTTGAGAGTGGTTTCGGCCTC
>APFE030134284.1:23047-35810 GCA_000404065.3 Pinus taeda
GGTGTGTATTGTGCCATTGATTCTTCTTCTTCTGGTTATATTGTTCAGCTCGATCTTTAAGCTTCCGCAAATTGATAGTAGAAGTAGGTTATAGTATTCTGCTTTGATTTATATTGCATTATCGGGCTAACCTATCACAAATTTTCTAGACAAAGTGGTTATTCATGAAAATATTTCAACGGTTGCTCAAAGATTATTCTAGTATTCGTTGACGACTTCTTTGCACACACATAGAAGGTTGTTACACATTGAAGAGTATGCTATTGGGTTGGATGAGGCAGCATTCTAGTTTTCAGGGGCTTGTTGCACATTTATTGAGGATGTTACTATTTTATTGGGGTCAAAACCCTAATTCGCCCACACTTGTAACCTTTGTTCGCACAAGAGAGGTCATTCTTGAAGGGCATTGAGCCTCCAAAAATCTACAATGTTTTCCTAAAAAATATTTACATTATCAGCTCAAAGCCAAATGTAAAGTGACACACCTAGGTGAAGATGCCCAAAGCTGCAAGCTAGTGTTTTGTTAGCATTACATTTATCCTTACATCTCGTTTGTCTGACAACTTGTTGTATTCTGTGTTAAATATTTAAAGATCTTTATTATCTTTGGAAGTTCTTATCTTTTAAAAAAATGAACACAATTATGGATGTATTGAACATAACTGCCATTGGAAGAAATCATACAAGCTGTGATATGAGTTCTTTCCTTGCTTCTAGACTAAGAGCATGACAGTTTATAATAATACAATCACATTTACTTTCCTCCAAGTTAGATCAGCAAAATATCAAAAGCAGCTGAAAAATGATACAAAATCCTATCAGTCACAAACGATATTTCTCATGTGACAGGGATAGCACCATTCTGCAAGATATACTCCGATCAATAATGTGTGTAGTAGTAGTGGTGTTGCTATTGCAAATCATCCAACAGAACTTTGCAGATTGAAATTTGCACAACCTGGTCTAAGCAACATTAACTCTGCACTCCAACTAAATACACTACCAATCAAGAAACAAGAAACAAGAGTTTGATTTCAAGCTATTTTTTTGAGAAAATCAAGAAACAAGAGTTTGATTTCACTTACAGAGCCATGTAGACAGTAATAAGATATACATTGACACTCCTTCAAGATATCCTTTCAAATTTAAATCCTTTAGTATCAGCTTTAACAAACCCATAACATAGTTTTGAAACTGATCTTATATCTATGGTATATGCCTTCATTCCTATATGTTTAATGCTAAACTTAGGTATAGCTGTTAGTTGTGGAAGTCCAAGGATGTTGTTTGGCAAGCCTTGTGACAATTGGAATCCAAGATTTGAACATTCTACAAGACCTAGATTTAGAGGAAGTAGTGAATGAATAATAACATTGAAATGGGTAATGGAAGCTTGAAAGAAGACAGGGACCACAATATTTGAGGTGTCAAATTAGAGGCTATTAGTTGCTTTCATGATGAATGGATGGAATTCTACATTCAGAAAGTAACATGTAAATATAATAACTAGTAAAGCAGTTATGGGAAGACATACTCATTGTGAATGTAAATGTGAGAACAAAGGAACT
This sequence comes from Pinus taeda, assembly GCA_000404065.3. Classification (NCBI taxonomy): domain Eukaryota; kingdom Viridiplantae; phylum Streptophyta; class Pinopsida; order Pinales; family Pinaceae; genus Pinus; species Pinus taeda. The sequence goes on from APFE030134284.1 coordinate 24,616, forward strand.
GAATGGATAGCAAGTTCACTTAAACAAGTTTAAGTCTGTACTACTACTTCCGATTTAACACAAAAATAGTTCTGTGATGAAACAAAGTAGAAAGATGTGCTAATAATTAATTGATTAAAGCAGGAATTAGGAACAGCACAAACAACATAAAATCTTGAGAAATAGCTTAAACTCACGCTGAAAATATTGTACTAGACGCTGATATTTGGAAGGAGATTACAAATAATAATTTTTCTTCTCGTCTGTTTTCTTATTTTAATACTTCTCCAATCTTTACTTATCTGTTTTACCTTTGTGAGCCTGTATTCTTGAGTTCTGATTCATCTATGTGGCATTGGTTTCAGTGGCAGGTGATATATCCAATATTATTCTGGATCCAGTTCTCATATTTCTTCTTAGACTTGGAGTTAGTGGCGCAGCCGTTGCCCATGTTCTATCTCAGTATGTGGCAATTGTATATTGCACTCCATATGATTCTTTATATGGTGGAGACTGGAGAATAAAATAATTTTGCTGGATAACCTGGAAATATATGTTTCATGCAAAAAACATATTCATGCTTTGGATTTTATGTTTGAACATTGCTATCACTTGGAGAATAATTTCTATGGTCTTGTACAATCCATTAATTTTGTTGTGTCAATGAAAGAGAAGATGGTGAAAACGTCATATTCATCATCTGCAATTCCAGATATTGATATTAGTGTGCTCTGAATTGCAGGTATCTTATTGCTTATATTCTTTTGTGGAAATTGCAGAAGAGAGTTGTGCTTTTACCACCAAAAATCAGTGACCTACGATTTGGTCACTTTTTCAAAAGTGGTAAGATGCTACTGAGAATTCTAGAGGCAAGCTAGGAAATGAAGCTTTCACTCAAATACTTGTTTAATTCGTATGCTTTCTTAGTAATGACAATAGCTGGGTTCTCTATTTTTTTTGTTTTCTGTAATTGTTAATCCTACAATGATCTTCAACATTTTAAATTACACATACCTTCTGGAAAATTTTGAGCTTTGCTATGGTAATGGGATTCATGATACTGATAAGTATGTTAACTAACATCCAGAAGTTAACGGAAAGTATATCCAAAAGATCAAAATGTCACAATAACTAGCAATCCAGTCCTGCAGGCACCAATATACTGGGTACTTGATCTTTAAAAATTGCAGTAACTAAGAAATGCTTGCATGGAGAGTAGCATGTAGTGAAAGAGACTGACCACCTTGAATGGCTTCAGGACTGAAAAGGTGTCATGAATTTCTAACCAAGCTAATAATTGCCTAGTTTGAACTATTCTTGATAAGTGAATTTCTTTTCAGGTAAGTTTCAAGGTGCTCCTGTGGAACACATACGATTGGGCTAGTTGAATTCAAAGGCTTGTAAAATGCATCTGAAATATAGCCATATGCAATTTTTTGAAAAAAAGAAACCTTGATAATCTCTGTATTTTGCACTATTAGAGAGCAAGATTTTTCAACCATGACAAAGGGTGCCTAATAAGATCAAAAGGTGCACATGTCCTTTGTTAGACCTGATATAAGAAGACTCTTTTTATACCTTACCCAAATAGGTGTTAGCTAAAGAGTCCAAAAAGGGATATTATTTTTTTAGCATAATATTAATTTTCTGTGGGAGAGCAACTGAAATCGCTGCATGTCAGAAATGCATTGATCTTATTGCAACTGGTAGTTGCTGTGAAAATAATATCACTACAACAACTGATTTATTTTACCTACTTATTTCCCAATAAGTTATTTATTAAAATCCTTTAGTAAAATTCTGCTACAGATATCACACCATAATATAGAAACAAACACATGCACAAGAATCAACACATCGACACAGATATTTTGGAAAACAGTGCCCATAAAAACTAATGTGGGAAAACTGGTGCAGCAAGGGAGGATTTTATTATTCAACAATTCTTCAGTACAATTGGGTGCCAAACTAGTTTAACCAACAGAGAGAAAATTTTTCCAAAACTTCTCCTAGTCTCAGCGTCAGGCTAGCTGCCCTCTGCGTAGCTCCTAGACCCTCTACGTCAGCTCCTGCCTCTCCGTGTCACCCACGCAGGCCCTCCAGTGACTGTGCAGTCTGCTACCTTTGCGTCTTTGTAAGAGGCTCTGCGTCTGCCTTTCCAACCTCTGCACTGGTCTTCTGGTGCTATTCCCACTGGTGCTTCTCTGCCTCTCTGTTGAGTATTTGGGGTGTCAGAGAAGATCCTCCAACCCAACTATCCTTGCCTCTCAACTGCAAGAAATTTCCTTAATCGAATTTCCACCTAAGAACTTCTCACTTCAGAAAATTGATCTCTTGATTTCTCTTGGTGTGTTTTCCAAATGACCCTCAAGCCCCTTCTTATATCTTTCTATTGGACAACCAGTGGCCTAAATTAACTCCTAATCAAAGGATCAGATCGTTTTGACTTGATCTTCATCTTTTTCTAGAAGTTACACTCACAACTCGATTAATACCCATTAATATTTTAATTTTCGTAAGTTTAAACTTAGGAACTCCATTAAAAATATTAATTATTTTAATATAATAGTCTCTGGGCGGAATTTCCCAAAACGCTTTCTGGGTTCTTTGGAATACATGTGCTCAAGCCTCCCTGCAAAATTTGAGGCCTAGAGCACATCTGATGCTACCACAAATCAACACTCCCTCTTAGCGAGGAATGTGCTCTAGCAATATACTGCTGCTGCATACTGCTCTGACTCTGAAGCATCGTCTTCTACGCTGCTGATGTCGGACATGCTGTCCACCAACTACTACGTTGTTGCTGCAATTGTATCGCTGCCTTTGACACTGCCACTGTCAATGCTACATTTGTACTACAACTCCCTCTCAAAAGCTGCATCTGCTATGCTGCTAGCACTGCCACCACTAACACTGCATCCGCACTGCAACTCAGTTGCTGAGAGAAGCAACTGAAAAACATCCAAAATGACTGAACTAACTATGTTTTGTATGATACCACGTGAATGATGGAATTGACTGCTGCTAGTCTTTACGCTGGCCCTTTCAATCTATTGCACTGCTGCTAACCTTTGCTTTGTGCCATCTGCACTACTGCCAACTCTACTCTGCTTTGTTCAGTCTCTGGTGCTCCTAGCCACTACAACTTTCTCCCCGACACTCATTGGCACCATTCGACACTAGTCCATCCTGCTACTGCAAAACTGGGCTCCCGTAGCAAGGTATTGATCCAAGAGGTGGACTCCTCAAGGATCCTGCCATCTGTAGCCCTTTCAAACTACATCTCCAAATCAGCCCACCTCCCTCTTGGAGGTATCTCCGCTGTCATGGCGAACTCCTCCTCTTCGATCTTCGCGGTTGCAACCTTAGGATCGTGCTTCTCATCCTTGTCCTTTTTCTTCAAAGGACACTGGGATGAATAGTGGCCCATCTCCCCACATGTGAAACACTTCACCTTGGAGACATCCTTCTTTCATCTTTGTTGCCCTTGTTTCCCGTTTGATGCAAGGGCTACATTATCCTCCTCCTTGGGCTTCGACCTACTGCTGTTGCTGCTTCCTTCAAGTTTGACCTTGACCAGGTCTCTCCTTAGCTCCTCTTGTTTTAGAGATGCCCACATCTCATCCCAATTAGGTAATGCTGCTCGTCCCAGGATACTCTGGACAAAGACTTGCCACTCATCTGAGACAGAATTGAGGGCGAGTCTAACCAACTCTGAATCCTAAGGTGTATGCCCCGCAACAAACAACTCATCACAGGTTTCCTTTAGCTTCGTGAGGAATGGATCCACATGCTCTCCCTTCTGCATTTGAGCAGATCTCAGCTTCTACTCCAAGTACATCTTTCGCTGCTCGGAAGATCCCTGATATAACGTGGCCAAGTCATCCCACATCTCCTTAGCAGTCCCTTTGCTAGCAATGTGACACACCACGTGATCCTTGACTCCATCTAGGATCATCCTCTTGGTTTTTTCCATCTCAGCTCTGTACTTCTTTAGCGGATTTGCATTCGCAGGTTCAGCCACCACACTGTCGACGTATGTCTTGAGGACATGCTCATCTAGAAGGAAGGACATTCTTGCCTTTCAAATGACGTAGTTGGACGCTCTGTCCAACCTGTCATGATCCCTCAAGCCATTGGTTGCCATTTCTGCCAAAAATGTCGAAAATCTCCTCTCTGCTTCTCACTGCTGCTGCTGCTTGGCCAATGAGAAAATGGACTTCTTCGCGAGAAGTCTGCTTGAGGAAAAGTTCCCTCAAGGTGCTTCTCTTCTTTCTTCTGATGTTTTTCAGCTCAATAACCAACCTGTTGAAAATTTGCATCCCACCAGCTCTCTCACGCAGAGGCTTCAACGCTTCTCCCTCTTCCCCAGCGAAAAATCAAACCGAAAATCCTTCTTTCCGTCAACTCAGTCAGAGAGACGCTGCCTCAAAAATTTGCTTCCCAGCTTGGAATTGCATCAACCCTCTGGGGGGTTCGAATTGCTACCTCCTGCAATTTTTTCGAAGTCCCTTCTTCTGCTCAGCGTTGGATCTACCAGCTCTACTTTTCTTGCTTCATCTGCAGCTCTGATACCATGTGAAAATTCCACAAGAGGAACCCCTAATGCATCGAACTGATGTTACTTCTCCTACTTGTTAATCCATACAAGTTATTTATTATGTGCTACGACAAATATCAAAGTAAATACTATTGCAACCTTCACTTAATTAAGTTATAAGAAGAAACAAGATACTGAGCAAGAAGGAAAATACAACACAATAGACACCGTTATTTTTGGACAAATGTCCCTAGAAAAACTTAATGCGGGAAAACCAGTGCAGCAACTCTGAGGGTTTATTATTATTAAATAGTAGTTCTGAATACAACTTTGGATGCCCTTCTGACAATCCAGTTACAGAGAAAAAGACACTGGCAGAAAACTTAGTGAGATTACCTCACTTCAATTGGCAAATTTAGGTTGATCCGACAGCTGAACTGACTATCCCTAGCTACAACTGTGCTGCCTCTTCGCAGTAACTGCGTGGGCGTGGAGCTCTCTGAGGCTCTGCATCAGCTCTGTGCTGGGTCTCCTTGCCTCTTGAAGCTCTGACGTCAACCATGTCTGGCTGATCCGACAACTCCCTGGTAATTTTGGACTTCTGTTGGAAGGCAACTTTACCTCTACACTGGCCCTTATGGCTTTGCGTCAAGCCCTGCGTGGGCCCTCCTGGCCCAACATCAGTCCTTCTTGGGTCTACGCTGCCTCCACTGGTGCTTCTCTGCCTCTCTGCTGAGTATTCGGGGTCCCGAAGAAGATCCTCTAACCCAAATATCCCTGCCCCTTAACTGCAAGAAATCTCCTCAATCGAATTTCCTCTTGAGAACTTCTCACTTCAGAAAATCGATCTCTTGATCTCTCTTGGTGTGTTTTCCAAGTGACTCTCAAGCCCCTTCTTATATCTTTATGTTGGACAACCAACGACCTAGATTAACTCCTAATCAAAGGCTCAGATCATTTTGACTTGATGTCCATTTTTTAGAAGTTACACTCACAATTAGATTAATACCCATTAATATTTTATTTTTCTTAAGTTTAGACTTAGGAACTCCATTAAAAATATTAATTATTTTAATATAATCAGCTCTGGGTGGAATTTCCCAAAACACTTTCTGGGTTCTTTGGAATACATGTGCCCAAGCCTCCCTGCAAAATTTGAGGCCTAGAGCACATCCGATGCTACCCCAAATCAACAAAGACCCTGCGTGTTGTAGTGAACAAACTCACCACACCTGAAGCACTTGACCTTTGACAAGTCCTTCTTCTTCTTCTGCTCCCCCTGCCCCTGATTGGGACCCTTCGATACGAGGGCCACATTCTCCTCCTCCTTCACTCCGTTCGATCCGTTGCGACTACTGCCACTGGTGGGGCTCTTAAGCAAGGTTCGCCGTATTTCCTCCTGTTGCAAATCGGCCCACATCCTATCCCATCTAGGTAGCATGTTTTTGCCCAATATGCTTTGGACGAAGACTTGCCAATCTTCCGAGACACTGTTTAGTGGCAACTGTACTAGCTCTGATGGTTGAGGCGCTGCCTCAATCGTTGCAAGCTGACCTGGAACCTCTTGAATCATGGAAAGGAAGGGATCTATGCCTTCTCCCTTCTGCATCCTGATGCATCTGAGCTTTTCTTCCAGGAACATCTTCCGCTACTCGGAAGAACTTTGATATAGCATGGAGAGAGCTACCCACATTTCTCTGGCTATACCTTTGTTTGCCAAATGTGAGACTATATGATCTCAGACTTCGTCCAAGATCAACCGCTTCACCTTTGCAATCTCCTTTCTGTATTCTTTGAGTTGATCTACATCTTGGGGAACTGCCACCACATTATCTATGTAGGCTTTTAGGGTATATTCATCTAGAAGGAAGGACATCCTAGCCTTCCAGATGACATAGTTGGAAGCTCCATCTAACATATCGTGATCTCTAAGCCCTGTTGTGGCCATCTCTCAATCTAATGAAAACTCCCTCTTTCCCCGCGCTTGGCTGTTGGATCTGCTATACGCACTCGCTTCTAGAATGAGAAAATCTGCACTCAGCTATTGTTAGTCTAATGCTGGAAAATCAAACTTTTGAGACTCGAAGTTCCCAGAGAGAAATTTTCCCTATGCGTGTGCAATTTCTCTTCCACCCGACGTTGATTTTGCTATTGCAAAACCCTCTGCGTCCAACCAAGGAATCTGCTCAATGAAAATCTGAGTTGTTGCTGCTCCCTTTGACTGCTAGAATCACTATCCCGGGCAACTCGACTTTTTTGTCAACCTGCAACTGAAAATCAAATTTCTGCCCTAGCAATTCGGCCTGCCTGTCAATGAACTGCACAACCTCTAGGAATTTCGGTCTGTTCTTCCCTCTAAACAGCGAAATTCCCTTCTCCGCTTCGGAGCTTCCCTGTTGATCACTCATGCTTTGATACCATGTGAAAATTTCATCTATCATAGCTGCTGGAAATTATTTTCCTAATTGTTAATTTACTTAACAATTTATTTGTAGTTTTCTACAACAAATACCGAATAATTCACAGTATGACTTTCACAATCAAATACTACGGAAGAAAAATATCGCTAGAATCTGAGAAAATCTAGCGCACACACACATAAAGATGACACCATTATTTTTGGACAAATGTCCATAGAAAAACCCAACTTGGGAAAACTGGTGCAACAATTAAGGGTTTTATTATTATGCAACAGTGAAATCTGAGTACAATCTATGGATGCCCAACTGACAATCCAATCTGCAAGTATCTAACAAAAATAATTAGGGAGAAAATTCTCTCACCCCACTAGCAATCCCGACACTGGCTCCTTTAGAAAAACTGGCCGTCCAAACTTTAGCGTAGGCCCCTTGTACTGCCTCTCAAATGTGTAGTCCCCTTGTACTGCCTCTTAAATGTGTGGCCTGAATCTACCTCTGAGCAAGCCATCTAGCCCGTCTCTGCTGCTGGAAGTGACTCTCCTGCCCTTTGGAAGTTGAATCAACTTCCTCCTAGTTAAATTGAATTGCTATGCTTCAGATACTGTGTAGTCCTTTTCTGCTTCTCAAGCTCGAACTTCCAACAACTGCCTTTGCCCCTCATTGACTCTGCTTCCTCACTCAAGCTCGAACTCTCTAGCAATTGGTTGTTGCTACTTTGGAAAATTGAATTCTCCAAGTGTCTATATACTTCTTCTTATAATCAATCCTTTGTTGGAGCACTAACGACCAAGATTAAAACTTAATCAAGGGCTAGGATCATCTTGAAGTCGATCTATGTGAGTTTCTAGACTATTCTCACCTTGACTTAATTAATTATGATTAATTAACCAGTTTTTCTAAGTTTAGACTTAGGAAACATTAAAAAAACAGGTTAATAATCTAATTAAGTCATTTCTGTTGAAAGAAATGTAACTAGGTTCGGTCTTCATAAATGTACTTTTGATATTTGTATTTATTCAAGAAAAGAAATATTATTTTTATGATATATGTCAATGAGTTTCTTGCTCATTGAAATAGGTCCAACACTAGTTAAAGTGCTATAGTTGAGTCAAATAGTCAAAAGAAAAAGGTTGAAGACCTTAAGGGCATGTTACACCTTGTATAAATATGTATTAAAGTCAAGAGAATACCTCCAAGCAAAGTTAAGTCTCCTCCTATGCTAAGGCACCATCAAGATGCTCCTTCAAGCATGCAATACCACCAAAGAAACCATCCGAAGTATACTCTTCAAGTCGACCTGCAAATAGGTGACAAGTTGGCCTTCTAGTCGGCCTAAATGGAGGGACAATCCTCTATATATAGAGGCTGTCCACTCTATAACACATTCAATCAGCTTTGATATCCGCAAAGGAAAGGAGGAAAAAGAGGAACGAAGGAAGATGAAGTAAAGGGTCCACAAGGGCAGCGAAGTAAGGAGGAAGAACATCGAAGGTAGGGGACTATTTATAGGGCTAGAAACAGTCACATTTGCGAGGAGGAAAAATCTGCAGATATGACAGTAGGGACAAGCAATCCATAATATTGTGTTGTTTGGGTTTGAAACTAGGCCTACAAGGCCTCCCAAGACAAGCGAAGAAGCTTATCTATCTAGCGAAGGAAAAGGACCCTAATTCTTTAGGGTACCTCTCACACGTGCTAGAATTAGGGCTGCACTGCTGTCATAACAACCCTCCCTTGACAGTCATAAAAGTTCTTTGGTTGGCTAAGAGAGTCAAGGGATCACCATAAGGGAAGGGTCTCATCAAAGACATGTCTTCTAGAGCAAGTATAACAAGATTTACCAACAATTGAAAGAAGAACGAAGTGTTGGAAGAAGGAAGACGAAGTGCCAGAAAACGAAGTGCCGGAAGAAGTGTCGGGGAACAAAGTGCTGGGAAACAAGGTGCAGAAAGAGGGAAGGACTTGACTTGTGCTTGGAGGATATCCTTGTCAGGGGTCTAGGGTTTGGCATTGATCAATAGAAGCTTCAATAAGAGAAATTCACTAAAGGGCTTTCCTCTCAAGAGAAGAGAGGTTTTGGCCCTGGCAGAGAGCCAACATCTTGTGTTCTTGTTTTTTATGTTCTGGTAGCAGTTTGATGAAGTACACACATATGCACTAATAATAATAAGAAGAAGAATAAGCTAATAAGGAAAAGTAAAAATACTCCACAAATTGTTATCAAGTAACGAAGAATCACACTACACTACTTTGCCCTAAGATTCTTCAACAATTTCTAGGTGGAATTTTTAGAAACGATTTCTGGGTTTTGGAGATCTTATGTATTCTAGCCTCTCCACCAAATTTCGTGGCTAGAACACTTCCGATGCTACAAAAACTAACAAAACTATCTGACTCTCTTAATCTTGAAATAGTTGTAGAAATATCAGTCTCACAAGAAATATCTATTCTTTCGAGATGCCCCTATCAAAATAACAACAACAATTCCAATAATCCACAATTCGAAATGGAGATTCACCCTAGAGAGCTTGTTCAACACTTGGTGTTAGGATATTTTGACATATAGGAAATAGTTAAGTATAACTTGGTTTAGTGTAGAGTTAGGTAAAATGTGTTTCTTTACTATGTACTTTTGTAACTTACAATATGACGGTCACGATATGTTCTAGATATGAAGTGATCTGACAGTTCATTCTCTCCTCGGTATCACCGACACTTGATCCGTGGCTTAACATTCGATTGGTCCATGATCTCTATTTGAAGAGCATGGAGGGTTATTTGTAGGGTGATCGTTCATGAGAGAAGCTTATGTAAATTTTCTTTCTTTTATTAATAAATTTCCTGAAGTGGCTGCGTTGGTTCAGGCCGTGGAATGTTTCCCTCTTTGAGGGTTTTAACCACGTCAAGAATATTGGTGTAATAATCCGTGATTTGTTTGTGAGCGGTGCCCTTTGGTGTTCTATTTGAGGAACTTACCTTGTAAATTCCTACACTTGGAAAGTGTATTTTTGGACACTAAGGGTGAGGTGAAGGCTTGGGCCTTGATCTCCCCTTCCACGTGACTGTATTTCGCTCAATGGATCACTATCTTAATCTTGTGATGAAAGAAGTATACCTGCAAATTAATTCTATAAAGCACAATGGTAGAGGTGAAAGCTAGGAAGGAAAAACATATAAAATTCAACTCAATACACAAAATATGTTTTGCAAAATGGCTTCTTTGTATTATGGCATCATATGATCTCACAGTGAACAACTTGAAATGGGAGGAGGAAATAGCACTTTATTTTTTTCATTATTACGACTGGTTTCCACCTTCCATTAAGATAATAATATCTTGACTTGTCATCCACAAATTGGAGACTAAGTCAACTCAAGAGAAAATAGAATTTTATTACAACAAATTTTCCTATGTTGCCAGGAAACGTGGGTTCGGGGACAGGTACTTCATTTTTTGAAACAGGGTGAGTGGGTTTGTTGGGGGTATATTATAATTTATATATATAAATATATAAATATTATATTTTATAAATTATAATAGATATGAATTTGTATATTTTTCAACTTTAAACAAGAAAACTAAAATATTTATGATTTAAACTTTAAATATTTAAACATGCACATCATTGAACATTCAACATTCACAATGAAATTTCAAAATTTGTTGTTTGATATCAAGTTCAAATTGGAGTTTACTGATCCGGATTTAAACAAGAACGCAACAAATTACAGAGATAACCATAAACACAAAGATGCAGCGGAAATAATACTTCATTTCATTAATGGAAAATACTGAAACATGCTTACAATCAGAAATGGAAACTAGCTAGGGCGATGGTAGCTTATCTCTGAGAAGAGATGTGATGGCTACATGCCTCTGAACTGTGTTACAATGAGGCTCGAAGGCCTATTTATTGTTGAGAAACAATGAAAAACCCTTAACATTCCAAAACCTAACCCTAGGCGATGAAACACCAAACTGTGGGCCCCGTTTGGGGGTAAGTTGGTACATCAACTTCCCGGGGTCATAACTTTGGCATATGATCTCCATTTGACGCATACAATAGCTCATTAGAAAGATCTATTCGAGCGCTATCATTGTTGGAACGGGCAACATGGGTCCATTGCATGGACCCATGTTGCCCCCGGATTCCCCAAAAAACGTCGTTTAGGGCCTCAAAACGGCTCTGGAAGTTTAGGACCTGAAAAACTGCTAAAAATAGTAAGTTGTGCTACAATTAAGGAAACTGAAAATG